>JBCEWC010018180.1:0-12093 GCA_038996855.1 Solanum aculeatissimum
TCCCCCCCAAAAAAATGTAATTTTTTTTTTACAATCCCTCAGAAATGGTGAAAAAAAATTCTTAAATTTTTTTATCCCCCACTCCCTGGTTCGAGCCCCTCCCAATAAAAAGTTAATTTACTTTTTAGAAAACTCAAAAAATTTTGCTTACCGCCATCTACCCTGGCCCCTTCCAATAAAAAATATTTTACTTTATGAATTAGTCTCTTTTATCCATATTATCCATTAAATAATCCATTTTTAAATGGGTAATATGAGTTTTACCCATTTTTTATCCATCTTTAATGGGTTGGATACCCAATTCGTTTACAATGAGTAAATCGAGATAGATACCCAAATAACTTACTCATTTTGCCATCTCTAATTGTGGGAAACAAATAAATCACTGTAATTACCAGGTTGTGTAATTAAGGGCTAATAATTATTATCCTAATAATTATATCATTTCCAATTGTCATTTGACATCTAAGAATAGCTAAAAGCACCTAAAATAAGTAAATTCAAAGTCAACTCTTATCTATTCCAAAATACAATTAGTCCATCAATAAATTTCCTAAACTTTACTCTAGTCTTTGTCTTTCCTATATAAGAAGCCATCATCTGGTCATTTTCCTACGGTCTAATTTTATTTGTTTCTTTTTGCTTCATCATGGCCAACTTTTCCTTGTTTGTATTTGCTTGTATACTAATTACATACCTACAAATTAAAGGTACTTTCTTCTTATTATTACTGTTTAAAAGTTTTGAAAGATGTTTTTTTTTTAGTTCGTTTTTAATTAAAGGTGTGATAATAATTTTCAACAAAAATTTGTATTCTCTTTGTCACATTCATACAATTATATAAGAACTTTCTGTTTTAATTTATCTTTTAATGTACTTAGTCACAAATATGTTTCATTCTTTCCAATTCTATACTCTTAATGCTCTTGTAAAATAAAAGTACTAATCAAACTAATATTCATGTTGGATTTTCATAACATAGGGGATGTAAGTATTTGATTTATGAATACATGAAAATGAAATGCATATATGTAGTTGAAGTCATGTATAAGAATGTTTATTGTTAGAGAAAAAATTACCTTTCAAAGGATTTCAACTACGCCCTCAGTCCCAATTATTTGGACACAGATGGAATTGTGAGAGCCAACGAAATTTTTGTTTGACTAAATTTCTTTATATTTTATGTATAAATTCAAGATCAAAGTTTAGAAGTTTTGAATTCCAATGGTCCCAAGTAAATTGAGTCAGACAAAGGTAGTAGTATTTATGGTACGTGATTCCTTTATTTATTGAATCTCTTTTTAACAATGCAGAGGCACAATCATCTGTTGGAGTGTGTTATGGAAGAAATGGAGATAACTTACCATCAGCTCAAGATGTTGTGAATCTTTATAAAGTTAGTGGCATAACAAAAATGAGAGTCTTTGATCCAACTCCTGAAATAATGCTCTCAAGGGAAGGAAGTAACATTGAAATCATTCTTGGTATTCCCAATGACCAACTTCAAGCCTTAACAGATCCAAAAGAAGCTTACAATTGGGTTGTTGCCAATGTTATAAATTATATCAAAGATGTCGAAATCAAATATATAAGTGTTGGAAATGAAGTATCCCCTGTCATGGATGTATCATCTCAATTTGTTCCCTTCCTTCTTCCTGCCATGCAAAACGTGCAACAAGTAATAACCACATTAGAACTACAGAATCGTGTAAAGGTCTCAACAGCTATAGAGACGGGACTACTGACCAATACATATCCACCATCTCAATCAACATTTCGTGACGATGTCAGCAGTTTCATCAACCCGGTTATTGAGTTCTTGAAACAGAACAATGCGCCGTTATTAGCAAATGTTTATCCCTTTTATGCTTTAAGTGGTGACCCTGATCGTGTTGCACTACCTTACGCAATTTTTACGCAACAAGAACTCGATCCATCAGGGTATTCTAATCTATTTGATGCTGTGTTGGATTCAATTTATTATGCAGTTGAGAAATCTGTTGGTGAAAATAACATTGAGATTGTTGTGTCTGAAAGTGGATGGCCATCTGATGGTGGTGGTGTTGGGGTAAATCTTGAAGACGCAGCCACTTATTATAGGAATTTGATTAGTCATGTGAATTCAAACGCAGGAACTGTACACAAGCCAGGAAAAGCTATAGAAACTTATTTATTTGCTATATTTGATGAAAATTTGAAGATAGGAGCAGAGACTGAGAAGCATTTTGGAATGTTCAATCTTGATAAAACTCAAGTATAATCTTACTTTCTAGTTCTACTAGAGCTGTTCAATTTGTTTTTGTAATATTTATATTCATGGTTTGAGACTTTCTTGTTATTTTTAATATTGTATTTTGTTTTATTTCTTAATTACTTTTTATTTTATTCAAGGGCCAGCCTAACTTATAGTGTTCAAGTCCTACAAGCTAGCAAACTTATCTAGATTGAGCTAAAAAAACCTTATTCTTTAATGAACTCTAAAATTTTTGCCTAGTCCTATCAAATCACGGGTCAAGCTAGATTGACCCTACGGACATAACCTTTATTGACAGCTCTAATGCTAACCATTGCCATAGAGCTCTTGTAACTCAATCAGTTGCGTCAACCTTCACTATAGATCTACAACAACAGTTTCAAACAAGATTTTAACATGGGTGGAAGTTGACAGATTTTTTGAAACTCAGTGAATCATGACTTGAAACATAAATAATCTCATAAGCATTTTTTTAAAAGGAAATTTTCAAAAATGTACACCCTAACATAAAATATTAAGCTAAATATAGTATATTATATTTGAGGAAAATACATTATACATAATATACCAACATGATATAAAAGATGTTTAAGTGGCATAAACATTTTCTCTCAATAAATATAGGCGCAATTTTTCCCTTTGTAAACATGTCCTAAGCATTTCACGGAACATATATTGTGCAATCTTTGATCATTAAAATAACACAATATATTTTTTACTTGATACATGGATAACATGATTCACTAGATCATAAGAATACATATATACCAACATTCTAAACGTTTTCTTAAGCTTGAAAACATACATTTATTTCATAAAATCATCTTTAAAAAACGTACATTTATTTCATAAAATCATCTTTAAAAACGTACATCTTAACTTAGTTTTGATCGTCAGTTTTTCTCTATATAAAATACTGAATTAACACCTTTGTACACAATAGCAAGAGCTAGAGGGGTTCATGGTTCGGTTTAAATCAAAATCAAAATCAAACAGAGTTTGTCGGTTTTTAAATTTTTAAAACCAAACCAAACCAAACTAAAAAAAATAACCACAGTTTGATTATTGTCGTTAACGTTTGGTTCGATTTGGTGTGATTTTTTTCAATTTTTTTTATTTGAAAGTAATAAGTTTGTGAGGGCATACACATCTCGATAGGCACAAAAACCTAGTACATGAAGAATCCACAGAAAATCTATTGTGGATTCAATCAAGCAATTAAGCAATACTAGAGTTACTATTACATGAACAAAGTGATTTAGTTAATCAATATTAAAGCCATTACGCACCAAAGATCAAATCTTTATAGCAAAAAATTACTCTAAGCTCAACAAATGAGGAACTACCTGGGGAGGTATATGCCAAAACAGTAATAAAAGAGTTCCCAACAAATAGAAAATTGAACTCTTTTAAGTGTAATAGAATTCTCAACAAATAGAATAACATGTACATTAGATGGTACCATTTAACTCGAAGTATATATAATAGAATATTAGAAAAATAAATATGTTCATTAATTCATCAAACATTGCGGGTTGTTTAATAGTTGGGATTGAGAAAATGGTTGTCACGATTCGAAATCAGGTGTGATGCTACTTGTCTTTGTGTAATGACCCTGAAGGTCATTTATGACTTTTTTGATAAAATTATCGTTTTATCCCTTTCGTTAGCGGGCCTGAGTCATGTTTGATTGATTTTTAAAGTTGATTTTTGAGAACTTTTGTAAAAGTTGAGATTTTTGCTAGAGATTGAATTTTTAAGGTTTTAATTGTCTAATTTTAAAATTTTGAGTCATTTGGAGATTCGAGTTTTGAAGTAAAAATTTTATCGATTCCACCAGTTTTAGAATGTGGAAATTCACTTAGGAAAGTTGTCAAAATCAGATTTGGAATTATTATGTAGATTTTAGGTCCTGAGTTGAAACTTTAGTTAAAATTTGAGTTTGGGATCGGTTCTCTGATGGTTCCAATAGTCTTGGGAGGTAATTTTAGTACTAAAAATAATTTTGCCTTAATTTTTTAGTGTCCCAGTACCATTTTGATGTTTCAGGTGACCTAATTTAGATTTAAGGCGCTTAATAGGGTTCTGAGTTAAGGAGGGCTGAATTTGATTTTCAATGATTCCATTGAGTCTGAAATATTGAATTTAGTAGGGTTACATGTATGATTTGTGTACACGGGGCTTCGAATGAATCCCGATTGTTGGTTTTGGGTCTTTGAATTGTTTGATTATTTTTTGTTGTGATCTGGTGCAGACCTCTTTATAGTGACACTTTTGTCGCTATAGTGATGCTTGTCATTTGTGCGGATGTCGCTACAACGACACTTTTGTCGCTATAGTGATGCTTGTCATTTGTGCGGATGTCGCTACAACGACACTTTTGTCGCTATAGCGATACCTATCATTTGTGGGATGTCACTACAGTGACACTTTTGTCGCTATAATGACATCAAAAAAGGGGTTTTCAGACCCCTGATGCCTCATTTTAAATATTTCCCCTATTTTTAAACTTTGAGAACTCGGTTTAGGCGACTTTTGGCTCGATTTTTTGAAGGGTTTAGGCGACTTTTGGCTCGATTTTTTGAAGGCTTTTACTGAAAAAGGTATTTTTCACTTCTCTTATTATTACTCATTAATTATCCATTGATTTTGACATTAAACTTGGAGTTTCAATTGAGAAAATTGGGCTTTTGCATGAATATGGATTTTTCACTAAATTGATGATTAGAAAATATTTGAATTAGAAATTTTTAATTTATGACTTTTGACTTATGGTAATTATTTTAGATTAAAAATGAGTGCTTAAATACTTTTTAATCTTAGAAACTTTGGTAATTGAATTTAGTGTAATTGAATATAATTACATAGTTTGACATGTTTGGTTTTCCATGTAATAATTGGTCAACAAATAATTATGTGTAATTCGTAAGTGAGTAATTACATTCTCCAATTCTCAAGAGGGGGAGAAGGATAGATACTTACAAGTTAGTTAATTTTTAATTTCTTACTTTTATTTCAATTTTTTTGTTTTTATTTTATCTTTAATTTCTATTATTTTAAATTTATGATTCTAATATTTTTTAAAAATATATTTTTAAATTCTCTTGCGTTTTCAATCTTTACTTCATATGATTCTATATAATTTTTCATATTTCTAAAAAATTTATTCTATGTTTACTACTAAAATTATTCATGTATTTAATTGAGCCTTGACCAGCTACCAAACGACCCCTCACTTGTTTAGATTATCAATAATTTAGTGCAATTTGACTAATACACAAAAGGGCTATTGGCTCGCTTCTTCATATCATTAATAATTTGCTGCCACAATCTTTGCAAATGTTGTGAAAAATCCAATCTTTGTATAAAAAAATAGTACTTAAGACATTTATAAGTCAAAATATCTGAATTAGAAAATTTTAATTTATTACTTTTGACTTATGGTAATTATTTTAGCTTTAAAATGAGTGCTTAAATACTTTTTAATCTTAGAAACTCTGGTAATTGATTTTAGTGTAATTGAATATAATTACATAGTCATGTTTGATTTGCCATATAATAATTGGTCAACAAATAATTATGTGTAATTGATAAGGGAGTAATTACATTTTCCAATTCTCAACAGGGGGGAGGGCCAGATACTTACAAGTTAGTTAATTTTTAATTTCTTACTTTTATTTCTTTTTTTTTGTTTTAATTTATGTTTTATTTCTATTATTTTAAATTGTTTTAAATTTATGATTCTAATATTTTTTTAAAATATATTTTTTATATTTTTAAATTCTCTTGCATTTTCAATCTTTACTTCATATGATTCCATGTAATTTTTTATATTTCTAAAAAAATTTATTCTATGTTTACTACTAAAATTATTCATGTATTTGATGGAGCCTTAACCAGCTACCAAACAACCCCTCACTCATTCAGATTATCAATAATTTAGTGCAATTTGACTCATACACAAAAGAGCTATTCGCTCACTTCTTCAGATTCTTAATAATTTACTGCCACAATCTTGAAAAATGTTGTGAAAAATCCAATTTTTGTATAAAAAAAAGTAATTAAGACATTTCTAAGTCAAAATATCTGAATTAGAAAATTTTAATTTATTACTTTTGACTTATGGTAATTATTTTAGCTTAAAAATGAGTGCTTAAATACTTTTTAATCTTAGAAACTCTGGTAATTGAATTTAGTGTAATTGAATATAATTACAAAGTCAGACATGTTTGGTTTGCCATGTAATAATTAGTCAACAAATAATTATGTTTAATTAGTATGTGAGTAATTATATTCTCCAATTCTCAAGAGGAGGAGAGGGGCAGATACTTACAAGTTAGTTAATTTTTAATTTCTTACTTTTCTTTCAATTTTTTTGTTTTAATTTATGCTTTATTTCTATTATTTTAAATTGTTTTAAATTTATGATTCTAATATTTTTTTAAAATATATTTTTAATATTTTTAAATTCTCTTGCATTTTCAATCTTTACTTCATATGATTCTATGTAATATTTCATATTTCTAAAAAAAATTATTCTATGTTTACTTTTTGCATTAGCATGATTTTGTTTGTACTTTAATTTTTAAATTAGAGTAGAATTTATTGTTGAATAAAGTTATAGGCTTACTTTTTTCTTTCTTTTAAATCGTATTTATGTACGTTATATTGAAACTTAACATAAGAGTATTATATTAAATTTTTTATTTTAAATTTACATCTTATGTATACCTTCAGTGTCATTTATTTTCGTAGTATTAATTTGATATTTCACATTACAAGTGATTTATTGTTTAGTTAGACTTGATAGATTATCTTTTTATCAAATATTTTAATAATTTTATGACATCAGATTTATAATATAAATATTTTTGTGGAACATGCATTTCATGATATTCATAAATTTTGTATTTTAATTTTTATGACTAAATTAATTAAAATATATTAATATGAAAAGGCAAATATATTTTTTAGTAATATTAGCTAAGAGCATACATGTATTAATTAATATATTTTAAAATTTAATTTATATCATTTATAAATGTCCTTATTTGTCTAATATAATTTTTTTTTTGCATAATTGACTTTATTTTTTAAAATTTAATATAACCTTGTAATTACAGTTATGCAACCAAACAGTACACTTGTAATTACATTGTGATAAACAAATAGATCACCATAATTACTAGGTTATGTAATTAAGGCTAGTAATTACTATCCTAATAATTATATCAGTCCTAGTTACCACGTGGCACCCGAAGGGTAGTCAAAAGCACCTAAATAAGTCAATTCAAACTATCTAAGTCTACTATTGCCCATTGGAAAATACTTAAGGTCTACTCTTAAATAACTACCTAGTAATCTATGTCCAAATAACAATTACTCCAGCAATTAATTCCCTAAATTGTTCTCTAGTCTGTCTTTTTTCCTATATAAGAAGCCATCATCTGGTCATTTTCCTACTGTCTAATTTTATTTGTTTCTCGTTGCTTCATCATGGCCAACTTTTCCTTGTTTGTGTTTGCTTGTATGCTAATTGCATACCTACAAATTAAAGGTATTTTCTTCTTATTATTGTTGTTTAAAAGTTTTGAAAGATGTTTTTTTTTTTTAGTTTGTTTTTAATTAAAGGTGTGATAATAATTTTCAACAAAAATTTGTATTCTCTTTGTCACATTCATACAATTATATAAGAAGTTTCTGTTTTAATTTATCTTTTAATGTACTTAGTCATAAATATGCTTCATTTTTTCCAATTCTATACTCTTAATGCTCTTGGGATTTCAATTACTCCCTCAATCCCAATTATGTGGACACAGTTGGAATTTTGAGAGCCAACCAAATTTTTGTTTGACTAAATTTCTTTCAAGATCGAAGTTTAGAAGTTTTGAATTCCAATTGTGCCAAGTAAATTGTGAATTTATTGAATCTCTTTTTTAACAATGCAGAGGCAGAATCATCTGTTGGAGTGTGTTATGGAAGAAATGGAAATGACTTACCATCAGCTCAAGATGTTGTAAATCTTTATAAAGATAGTCTCATAACAAAAATGAGAGTGTATGATCCAATTCCTGAAACACTCAATGCTCTCAAGGGAAGTAACATTGAAATCATTCTTTGTATTCCCAATGACAAACTTCAAGCCTTAACAGATCAAAAAGCAGCTTACAATTGGGTTGTTGCCAATGTTATAAAATATATCAAAGAAGTCAAAATCAAATATATAAGTGTTGGAAATGAAATATCTCCTATCAATAATGGATCATCTCAATTTGCTACCTTCCTTCTCCCTGCCATGGAAAACGTACACCAAGTGATAACCAGATTCAGATTACAGCATCGTGTAAAGGTCTCAACAGCTATAGAGACGGGACTACTGGCCAATACGTATCCACCATCTCAATCAACATTTCGTGAAGATGTCAGTAGTTTCATCAACCCGATTATTGAGTTCTTGAAACAGAACTATGCGCCATTATTAGCAAATGTTTATCCCTTTTTTGCTTATAGTGGTGACCCTGATCATGTTCCACTCCCTTATGCACTTTTTACGCAACAAGCACCCGATCCATCGGGGTATTCTAATCTATTTGATGCTATGGTGGATTCAATTTATTATGCAATTGAGAAATCTGGTGGTGGAAATAACATTGAGATTGTTGTCTCTGAAAGTGGATGGCCATCTGATGGTGGTGGTGCAGGGGTAAGTATTGAAAATGCAGCCACTTATTATAGGAATTTGATTAGTCATGTGAAGTCAAAAGCAGGAACAGTACACAAGCCAGGAAAAGCTATAGAAACTTATTTATTTGCTATGTTTGATGAAAATTTGAAGATAGGAGCAGAGACTGAGAAGCATTTTGGAGTGTTCCATCCTGATAAAACTCAAAAGTATAATCTTACTTTCTAGTTCTAGTAGAGCTGTTCAATTTGCTTTTTGTATCAATAAAAAGTATAATTTATGATTTTTCAAGAATTTCTTTATTAAAATTATTGATCTAGATATGCTAATATATTCCAAATATCTTCACAAGCTACATTCATTTGGTGCTAATAAGATATTAAACATCATGCACCTTCTTAAAAAATGTTTATTTTGAAAAAGCATGATTACTGGATTGAGCAAGTCTACCACTAGTATCCTTATGTTTGCTTCAACATTTTACAGGTGATAACTCCATCTTACCTCATAAGTATCAGATTTCACAAAGTGACAAATTGATTTTTCCCTAGAACCTATAGCAGATAAAGGAATAGTCAAAATATCATTAATATCATTCAAGAAAAGAAGAAATCTATTCAAGTCATTCATCTTTCATGTTGGAATTCAACTCTTAATAGGTCAAACACTTTTAAATCAAAATTTTCAGAAGCAGTAGGTCTATGAGGTTTAAATCTAATGGAATTAGCCATGGAGTAACAATTGTAATAGTTGAAAGACATTGTGTTGGATCAACATAATCGCTACAACAAATATAACTTGTCCCTTAATGAATCGAAATAAATCTCAATAGTATATTAACATCGATAGGCCTCTATGGCGATTAGATTTGTCATATGAACCTGTCAGTTCATCCGAGCTAGTCCATACAGATTTTGAAATTTTACGGATCAGGCCGGACAGACCCATTATTTTAGCGGGCCGAAAACAGTTTGCCTAATCCACAACTACGTGGGCTACGGGTCATTCCACTTTTTTTTTAATTAAAGAATATATTTTTTTTTATAGTTTAAATTTTAATTTTCAAATGTTAACATAAATATCGACAATACTTTTTATATATTTTCAAACATAAAGAATATATATTTTTTCAAAGGTTCAAATATGTCATTAAACTTTGAGAAAAAGGTTCATTTATGTCATCCGTTAAAAGTTTGACTCGTTTATGTCATTATCGTTTGAGAGAAAAAATTCATCTATGTCATTATTTTTTAACTCTGTTTTTGCAAATCCACTTAAACAACTTTAAGTATTTTTAAATTAGAGTTTTGGATCAAATGTAGTCTTTTTAGTCATTCTTCTACAAGAATACCAAGAACACATGAAGAACACCAAAAACTCTCAAATTTTCAACTTCTTCAAATATTCATGAAATCACTCCAAATTTTAAGAGTAGCGTTCCTCCGAGCTAGAAACAAAAACTCAATATTTTTTTAGCTCGAATTCAACCTACCTCGACAAGACCTACTTGAATTTTTTCTCAAATTTTAAAAAATTTGCTTTGATTCGTATTTTTATTATTGTTTTTTACACTAGATCCTTATTCCTTAGTATGTTTTGAGTTTATGTTCAAATTTCAATTAATTAGAGTTGAGAAAATTTTATAATTAAAGAAGGTTAAAGTTTTAAAACTTTGAAGAAAATTTTCAAGTGGGTCTTGTTGAGTTAGGTTGAATCCGAGCTCAAAAGATATTGAGTTTTGGTATCTAGCTCGGAGGAACGTTACTCTTAAAATTTGGGATGATTTCGTGAATATTTGAAGAAGTTGAAATTTTGGGAGTTCTTGGTGTTCTTCATGTGTAGTTGACATTCTTCAAGAAGAATGACCAAAAAGAATATATTTGATCCAAAACTCTAAGTTAAAAGTGTTTAAAGTTGTTTATGTGGTTTTGCAAAATTGGAGTTAAAAAATAATGGCATAGATGAACCTTTTCTCAAACGGTAATGGCATAAATGAGCCAAACTTTTGACGGATGACATAGATGAGTCTTTTCTTAAAGTTCGATGGCATATTTGAGTCTTTTCCCTTAAAAATTTGGGACTGTTTAGAAGTGATTTTGATTGATCGATATTATTGTCATTGTATACTTCATGTATAATTAAGTTATATTCAGTTTTTCAAGTGTATAATGATGTATAGTCTTTGTATAGCCCATTTGAAGGTAAGATATATTGTATCATCGGTGTATAATTTCTATGACTTCTAACTTGCTATTTGTATAGTCAGTGTATACTTCCTATAATTTTTTGTTATTTTTTATGTAAAAAAACTTGTTATATTTATTAAAAATTGATTACCTTATTGTATATTATCTAAATATAGTCCTCTTTATTCATTACTCCCTAGAGTATATATTAAGTAAAAAAAATCCATAGTCTAAAATAAGTGAAATATTCAAAGTTTAAGAGACTTGTTGAGATTTTTTTCCCACATTGGCGCGTCATTTATTAAAGTTCACTACTTTGCATTTTCTAAGAGAATAATTTGAAAATAACCAAAAGAATAATAGTGGAAAGTAGCATTTCACTTATGTCCTAAAAATATTATTCTTAAGTGGTGTGTCATAACCTCAAAAATTCACTTAATATATAAACTAGAGGGAGTTATTTATTTGGGGAATTTTCATAAATAACCTAGGCTTGAAACTTAATATGGTTAAATAATTATATTTTACATAATTACACGTCATAACCTCGACTATGTGACCTGAAGGGGAGGAGAGAGGCGAGCGAGATCGAGAGAGAGAGGAGAAAGGCGAATTATATATATATATTTGTCAAATTGTACGTGTATATCTGTCAAATAATTGTATATTTGTAACTAATACACAAATGTATTTGTATATATGGAAAACGAGATTGGGAGAGGGAGGAGAGAGGCAAGCGAGATCAATAGAGGAAGGAAAAAGGCAAGAGAGGAAGAGAGGCTAATTGTATATCAATATATGTATATCTGTCGAATTGACTATATATATTTGTTAAAATAATTGTATATATATGTCAGGACCCAAACTTAAGGCCTAGGTGTGACATGGCGAATGAGAACCCGAAGGTCCCCAAACAAGCCTCTTAAATCATAATTGCACTTTATAGGTAGATAACAACAAAATATGGGGAA
>JBCEWC010018181.1:0-12093 GCA_038996855.1 Solanum aculeatissimum
GGTTCCCCCAGTTATCAGTAGATGTAACAAGTATGAAAAGGATGACAACTCTATATAAGCATATAAGTCACAAGCCATACAAAATCACGTTGAACTGGCAGTTATACCACAACCTACAAAGCCACAAATACTCAGAATAGATATAGATAGGCACTTCCATATCATAGATATCACAACTAACCAGAGCCTCTAGATTCAAATATAGATACTAGAACCAGTGCACAAGGTAGTATGTAATCACTTGTCAGCCACAAAAGCTAGTATATATCATTAGCCTCAGGCCACACACACATACAAGTAAGTGTCAATCTCAGTATACACACTTGTCACATATTCTCAGCCCAATCCATCCCTTATGAAGCCCTCACGTAGTCTGACAGTGCTAGAACTCAGTAATATAGTATCTACAGCTAACACATCCCTCAATACAACAACTATCATCCTATATATACCCACACATAGCATAACCATCCATATACAACACATATTCTGGCATTTAACACATAAACAATATATTTCTGCATATTCTAGCTCAAAAACTCATGAATTTCAACTCAATCTAAGGTTTAGAGAAGCCTAGCCTATATAGAAAGGCGGTCCTTTGCGCTCCTGGTCAAGTTTCTCAAAATTATTTTTCCTGATAGCCTCCCAACCTTGCTTAGCTGTCAAAACATGAATCATAAGGTCAACATGGCTGATTTTATTATAAAATCTCAGGAAACGGGTGAAATTAAATGAATTATGACTAAAATGCAAAAAAATAGGGTCCACACCCGAAATACCAAACCAATTCCAGTAAAATGATCCCTATACCACCCTGAATTCGTAGCCAGAAATTGAGCCCAAAATAGATCCCAGAACACAGAGAAATGGCTTAAAAATTGCATTTCGTACCCAAAAACACTTCTTACATAACTTTTCGGTCAATTTCACAAAAATACAGTCTAATTAACAAGATCCAAGCATACCACAGTGTTCCTCTCAAAAAATAGAATAATTTAACACAAATTTTACTTAATTCCATTGAGAAATGACCGAGATATCGCAATGTAAAGTTTTCACTCATTTTCAATACACACCCAGTGAAAAAGGTGATTTTACCTTGTAATACATGCCAATATTGGAATTCGACACTTCCACAATGTTCCTTGCAAAAATCTGTCTAATATAGCTTTTTGAATCACTCAAATGGGATATAAAATGTTAAAATTATTGCTGGATGAATTTGAGAGGAAAATATATAACACTTCCTGGAACTTACCTTATATACAAAAATTCAGGTGACTGACACGCCTCTACCATGAGGCAGTGCCGGATCGCACCATGTGGCAGTCGCAGGATTTGCCACGTCGCCCCTCTCTTTTTGAGAAATGTTCCAATTCCTTTTTCACTGTTTTGGGCTCAATCAAACTTCGATTTTTGCAAATAAATATGTAACCACATTGATTTCGATGTTCTGGATCTAACGGTATAGTCAAAATTTCCAATGGAGCTTCCTATGTTAAAGTGAGGGTCCCACTTCTTTATTTGCAACTTCTAACAGAAAGCCCCCAGGGGTTAAATCCCATCTAAACGTCCTCGGTATCAAATGAAGGGTCATCCAAGATAAAAATCAATATTTTGGAGATAACCACACTATCAAAATTGTCATCCAGGGCATGTTTTTTGAGGATATTGACTGAGTTAACTATTAATCAATTCCGTGGCTAAATTTGTAAACTATGATATTATTGCACGGAACATGCTCGTAGCCTAATTCGATTGTTCCAGAGCTAATGGAATTGTCAGAATTCCACTCTGTGGTCGTTTACTAGGACTTTACCGAATAACTCATTTTACAAGTATAACTTCTCGATTAACTCAAAAATCCATATAACTCCTAAATAACCCAACCAATAACCATCCGAACAGTCTCAACAAGTCACCAATGGCCCGAAGTCACTATACACATGCTCAAATCAATAAAATAACTACAAAACCATATAAATGACCCGGAGGGCCATTACAAAACATCTTAAAATATTCTACCTTGAATAGCCTTGAAATATTCTAGAAAAACGTTTGGGAAACAATTGTCACTGTCAGTGAGCATAAAGGGACTTCTACGACCAGTAGTAGGTTCTACAGTACATAGATGGGCCTCATGGTTCCCTCTGACACTTAAAAAAGTTTTAAACTTTTTTGGACTCACTCTAGGAATGAACTCTACAGCTCGTAGATACTTTTACAAATAATAGACAGGGTCCATTGATGAGATCTTGAGAGTGGTTTAAAATTCTTGATTTCAATGTGTGAGGCACCACATGCTAAAAGGTCATAATATGAAAATAAATTACAATTAAATTCTAGTGTAGTAGAGTACGAGTCTATCTACGGCCCATGGTGGGATTTACGTGTCATAGATAGGCCTTGTAGATGGGTTAGGGACTTGGTGAAATTTTAGAGTTTAGGTAATGTTATACAAAAGGTGTCTACGATCCGTAAAAAGAACTACGGGTCGTAGACAGAGGCTAATAGATTTGGTGACAAAATCAAGTTTCTGAAGTGGGGGGAGGTGTAACCAGATGTAAGCATGTACGGTTTGTGATCCATTTGATGAGCTGTAAAAAGGGTTTAGTGGTTTGGGTTTCAAGATGAGAAATAATCTAAATGTTAGGTGGACTTATGAGGGGTGTTTATGATGTGTAAATGGAATTATGAACTATAGAAGGGTATTCCCAAAATGAGGTTCAGTGACCCGATTTGTAAAACTTTGGGGTATAACAAAGATGAAACCCCTATCCACGAGCTGTAGATTATTCTACGACCCATAGATCAGGATCGTAGTTGCTCCTCAACTATTTTCATGAAGGAAAGTTTTTATATTTCTTCCCACTCTAATCCGTAAACCACATTGTCTAATGCCTAATTCTACCCATATCATTCCTACATCAAACTATTACACTCTCATTCTCTTCCAACTCTAAATCCACTCAAAATCTCCCAAGTCTCTCAACTCTCAAGGTTTTATTAAAGATAAAATAAATTAGGGTTTCAAGGACTCCTCTTCTAATTTCAGGTTTCTCCTATAAGTTCTTAACTGAGGTATGTGAGTTTCATTCATGGGCTCCTTCCATCCATTAAGCCTAAGTAATTTTACTAATCCACTTAACTTTAATTTATGCTAATTTTATGAGTTTTATGTTATCTTTTCAAATGCTTATATCAAGATGTATTTACTGCCATATAATGTATGTTATTATGGATTTATGTTATATTATAAAAGGTTAGAGATTTGCAAACTGTTTCATGACTTGTTACCTAGAGTTTTGAGAATGCATGGTAGGTTGTTTTACCAATTGTTCAAATTTGTGATTTTCATGAAATTTATGTATAATCCTCATGCATTACATGATAAAGTCTATATGCGTTGAACCCACTTAGTTTTATGTTATGTTCCAAATAAAGTATGTTTTGAATGACAAGGGGTTCAACCAAATGTTTATGAAAGTTATGAAAGAGATCATGGAATCCCTTTTTATGTAAATATATGAATGATGGTGAAAGAAAAAATCTCAGAAAAGAAGGATCCTTCTTGTGAAAGGACAATTCTCACTTGAATGAACCATATGGTTTTAATGAGCTACTCCTATCATGATGAAGTTGTATTTTAAAGCTTATGAACATACATACATATGATTATGTTTACAAATATTCAATGGGACTTGACTTAGCACCAAATGGGGTTTGAGGTGGTGTTTAATAAAGGAATCCTAGTAGAAACCTCCTGTCTCATTAACTATGTGCCAACATATGGAACCTTGTAAGCTTGGCTAGTGGATCCATCAAAGTCCTAATGATAAAAGAAAGAGTGCATGCATAAGTCAACTTTCAAGTAGTCTTCGCAACCAACATAAGGAGTTATATTGGATTCCATATTATAGCTCGTATGGTCTTATATGTCAGTTATAAACTCTTCTAACATATGTATATTTATGTATATATATAATGATTCTTGCAATGTTTATGTCACTCTAATCATGTTTTAAAATGCATTGATTATTCATCATCTCTGGTACCCTTATTTCCTTGTGATGACATGCATACTACCTATTTCTGATACTATAGCTCTCTTAATTGTACTCCATCCTACATACTTAGTACTTTCAAAATACTAATACATACTTTTTCTTACATGATCTCACCATGTACGAATCAATGCTTCTCCTCCTCCTACACGTGGCTAGCTGTTGGATTGTTTGATGATTATTTTTTGTGAGTCCTCTAGTTCGGGGACAATATCCTATTTCTTTCAAGCTTGAGTTGTATTGAGACTTTTAAACTTCCTTTGATTTATTTTCTTTGTTACTTTTATTAAGGGTGAGTTAGGGACATGCCTTAGTTCCCGCCCAAGTCTAATGTTAAAGGTATTATTGGACATGTACAAGTTGATTTCAATTTAGTATTCATTGATATGTTAATACTTAGTCCTGTTTTCCATTTTTTCTTCTTTTGATTATATATATGAAATGGTTTATGAATTCTAAGAGGCTTAGGTGAGGTAGTTCATGTTCCTCTTTCATCGTGTTATGACTAGGCCTTAGTTCAGGTCGTGACAAGCTTGGTATCAGAGCACAATGTTATGAAATGCTCATTGGAGTCCAACATACAATGCCAAATAGGATCTTGTTTATGATTTTGAAGTGTGCCACAATAATGAATGGGAAACTATAGGGCATTTCAAAAACTTTTCTTTCTTTCGTGAATCATGTTGTGCCTTAGACGTTTCCTAAGACTTCCTTATCTAATGAATTATTCTTTGCAATTTTCTAGATCATGGGCCCAAGAAGAGTACCTCCACCAAGATATTTGGATGAAGACCAAATTCCTTCGATCCTATAAGAAGATGCAGCTTCACATGTGGAGTTCCAAGGTGCCTTCATTATGTTAGATCTATGGCTAACCAAGTCAACTGGGATGTCGCACCTCCTCATGTTCCTACCCTGGCTACTAGGATTTAGAACTTTGTGAGAATAAACCTAGTCGAATTTCATGGATCCAAAGTAGATGAAGACCCGGTGGAGTTTATTGATGAGGCCTATCAGATTGTGGCAATCATGGGAATATCTTTGTATCAGAAGGCCGAGCTTATGGCTTATCTACTCAAGAGTTTCACCCAAGTGTGGTATGATCAATGGATAGATAAGAGGGGTGAAGAAGCGGGACCAATTACATGGGAAGAATTCAAGGGTCCCTTCCTAGATTTATTTTTACGGTAGAGTTGAGGGAGGCCAAGGTCCAAGAGTTCATCAACCTTCGCCAAGGAAATATGAGTATGTGAGAGAATTCCCTCAAGTTTACCAAATTGTCTAAGTATGCACCATTCATGGTTACCGACCCAAGGGCAAGAATGAGCAATTCCATCTCTAGTGTTTTAGATTTGGTTTCTAAGGAATGTGGGACCGCAATGCCAGTGAAGAAAATGGAAATCTCTTGACTAATGATTTATGCAGAACTAACTGAAGATGAGAAGTTGAGAGAGAATTATAGGGAGTCCAAGAGGGATCGGGTTGAGGCAGTGAATTCCCCCGCGAAAGAGCCGGAAGAGGTGGAAATGGCAGGTTCCATGCTGGTCAAAAAAAAATGGGTCAAGGATATCTTTCGCTCAAAAACTGTGACTGTGGACTTGGTCTCCAAAATATGAAATTTCACCAACTATTTAAGGGATCTACAAGATCCCATCTACAATTCATAGAATTATCTATTTACCATAGATGTTGTTCGTAGATGCACATCTAATCTATTCCTTGATTTTCTAGACTTATCAAAGATAGAATAATTAGGGGGTGTTATAATATCTCCCCCTTGGGATAATTTATCTTCAAATGGAGATCAACTAAGAATAAACTCAAGGCATGAATGCAAATCAAGAACTCAGAGACTCAGGAAATTAAACAATCATGCAATCCACCACTAAGACTCAAGAATACACATTATAATTCAACTTAGAATAGAAAGTTACTCAAAGGTAGAAGAAGTATTATTACTATGAATATCCTCATTGGAAATTATGTATAGATGAGGGTATCTAGCCTTTATATCCTCTTCAGTTTCCCATGTAGCTTCCTCACCTGACTAATTTCTCTATAAAACTTTAACCAAAGCAATCTCCTTGGTTCTAAACTTTCGAACGTAGCGATCAAGAATTTGAATCGTAATCTCCTTGTAAGACAAACTATCCTTAACTCTAAACTCTCAATAGGAACAACTAGATAAGGATCTCCCAAGCACATCTTAATCATAGAAATATGAAATACTGAGTGGATAGCAGCTAATTCTTATAGTAACTCCGACTCGTAGGCGACATGACCAATCCTTCTAATTATCTATTAAGGGCTAATATATTAGGGACTAATGTTCCCTTTCATTCCAAATCTTCTAATGCCTTTCATGAATCAAATTGGTATATTACCATTCACACCCCTATCATTTACCTCAAACTCCAAGTTCATCCTTCTAACATTGATCTGCAAATTTTGGCAGCTTTGAGAATTATTCAACTTGTCTTGGATAACCTTTACTTTCTCCATATCCTAGTGAACCAAGTCAGGCTCTATGAAACTAATTTTTCCAACTTCAATCCAACCAATCGATGACCTACATTTCCTCCCATATCGAGCCTCATAAGGAGTTATTTGTATGGTAGCTTAAAAGTTGTTATTGTAAGCAATATAAATGGTAAATGATCATCCTAATTATCCTTGAAGTCTACAATACATGCCTTCAGCATATCCTCAAGAGTCTGAATCATACACTCTGTCTGCCTATCTTATCTGAGGGAGAAAGGTTGTGCTAAAGTTCACCTTTGTGCCAAGCCCTTTCTGGAAGGACTTCTAAAACTAGGTAGTGAGATAGGATCCTCTATCTGAAATGATGGAAAGGGGGACTCCATGCAGCCTAACAATCACCCAAATGTATAATCTAGCATGGTCCTCTACAGTATCAATCATCTTAACTAGCAAGAAGTGAGATGATTTACTCATCATGTCCATAATTACCCATATAGAGTCATGTTGTCAGTGAGATTGTGGTAAACCTGTTATAAAATCCATATTGATCATCTTCGTTTTCCACTCAGAAATCTCTAAATTCTAAGCCACATCACAAGGCCTTTGTTGTATAAATTTGACTTGTTGACGGACAATAAATTCGAACAATTAATAGTGTCATCAGATCTAATAATTTTCTTCTTAAAATGTCAATGTTACTACCATTAATACGAATTGAGGCCACCTTGCCATTCATTTAGTCTAATTCCATACCAGACTTAATACTATCAAAATTAGAGTCATTAATTCGACCATCTAGACACAAACTCTGCAATGTCTCTACTGCACGTTTTTCACAAAAACCAACACATTTCTCTTGTGGACATCTTCCTTTAATTGAAGGAGAACAGGTTTCTAATCCTGCTTTTATTTCACCTCAACAATTAAGGAAGACTCATCCCCATCTTTTAGAATTACACCTCTCTCATTTGATGCTATGAGCTGCACTCTGAAATGTTCAAGGTAGTGCATATCCCTAGCCAACTCGTTCCTTTCTTCCTCAATATAAATAGTACTCCTCGTGGACAACCTGATAAGTGCATCAAGAACAACATTATTGTAATGACCTCAAAGGTCATTTTTAGCATTTTTGATTTAATTATAATTTTTCCCTTCCCAAAGGTTGCCTATGGTCATTTTGGATGAGTCTAAAAGTTGGATTTTTAAAAATCTTGTAAAAAGTTGGAGTTTCTCAAAAGAAAGAGTTTTAGAAGGCTTAAAGTTGAAAATTTCAAGTTTTGAGGTCATTTTGAGTTTTGAGTGTCAGAATATGATTATGTTGATTCTATCAGTTCTAGAATGCCGAATGTGGTCTAGGAGAACTTTAGAACCAAATTCGGAGTTAAAAAATAGATTTTAGGCCGACAATTGCAATTTCAGTTCATTTTGGATCATAAATTTGACTTTGGTCAACATTCGGAGTTGGGGAGCTCGTATCAAAATTTTGTCAGTTCCAGTGGTTTCAGGTGGTGAATCTAATGCTAGAAATGGCTACTTTATAATTTTTAGAGTTTCTGAGAATATTTTGAGTTTTTGAGTCTGAAACTAGTTTATTTGAGTTGCATTGGTAACTGTGTCGTAGATGCCACAAAATCAAATTCTGATGATTTTGTTAAGTTCATATCGCTGTTTCTGATAAGGATACGTATATGTTTTGTGAAATTTTGTTTTTGAATGAGTTCGGAGTGCCCAATTCAGATTTTGTTAAATATGTGCACTGTTGGTGCAAGATTCTGGTGCAATCCCAATTTGCGGAAGTGGACTTGGTCCCTCTTTGCATTCGTGCCCAATGGTCTGCATTCGCGGAAGTAGACCTGGTCCCTCTTCGCGTTCGCACCCAGTAGTTTGCATTTGCAGAAGTGGACTTAGTCCCTCCCCATTTTCACGCCCAAAGGTGTATATAAACCATGGAACACCATTTTTACTCCATTTTCGAATTTTTAAAGCTTTTGGGACGATTTTTGATTTTTTTTTTTGGGTATGTTATTCTAACACTATTTTTTCCATAAATTGTATCTTGATTTTATCTTGAATTTCATAATTTTGAATGTCCATAATTGGGGATTTTTAGACTATGATTTCCAAACTTTAAGTGATGATTTCTCCTTCAATTTGAACTCGATATTAGTGGAATTTTCACCAATGAACTCCATTTTTAGTGTAGAATTAATTCTCAAGTCAATTTTCAGATTCGAGGACTTCAAAGTTTAACCCTAATTTTGACCATTTTACCCCTTTTGTTTTGAATTAAATGATTTTAGTGTCATTGGATTCGTTATGTGATTGAGATGCCATTTTTGAATACGTTTTGGTGAGTTGGAGTACCGAAGAAGGGGGAAAGCGGTGATTTTGACTTGATTAGAGACTTTATCTTAGGCAAGTGGACTTTTAACCTTTTATTAAGTATGAAGGAACCTTGTATGATCCTATGTGTATGAAATTGAGTATTTGAGGGGTATAATTGTATCCTTGTAAGCTTGAACATGGCTTCTCGTATGGGATACTTGTTCCTATGTTGATATATTGACTTGTTAATTAATAGTGGATTTGTAGCCTATGAGGTCTTGTTAACCATTCAATGTATATAGTGAGATGGGGTTTATATTTTGATATGATTGACATATATATTGAGACTGTGATGATGTTGTGGCACTGATGATATTGTGCTACTGATGATATAGATATATTGTGATCAATATGAGATTGATACTGTGATATAATTGTGATCTTTCACATTGCATGTATTATTATTTGTGCATTGATACTTATGATGTCTACGACTACGATGTGTATAAGGTAAGATGTGGATTGGTGGCCGAGGTCTCTACGAGTTAAGTTGAGGTAATATGTTAGCAGTCCAAAGTCATTTTTGGACGGGTTTAAGGTCATTTTCAGACGGGTCCGAGGTCATTTTCGGATGGGTGAGCATTAGCCGAGGTCGTTGCCGATAATGTTCACAGATACATGGTCCATGTGTGGCTCCCATGGGTTCCGGTCTGAGGTTATCAACGAATGTGTATCGTAGGAAAGACATGCATCATGATTATTTGTCATTGCATTGCATTATACTCATTTCATGGCATCTACTCCATCTCATATCATATCTAGTTGTTACTGTTGCATATTGTGTAAGCGTTTGTGTACTTATTATATTCTTAATTATGAGAAAAGGGGTTGGATATACTTATATAGTTGTGTATTGAGGTACTATGCCTGATGATGAGGATATTTATATTATTGTGATATTTATATTATATTGTGTTGGGACTTTTCTGAGTGCAGGGTTGTAGTTCGGCGCATTGTGGTTGGGATTTAAGGAGTTACTTGTGTTCTTCATTTCTTTACTTTAGGTTAGTTCCATTTCGCTGAGTACATAGTTGTTTGGTGCTCACCCCTTGGTATATTTTTTGTAGGTTGTGAGCCCGGTCCATCTTGTTAGACTTCTCTCTTTTGGATCGAGCTTCTAGATTACTTTTGAGGTAGCTTCTTAAGTCTTCAACAGGCTTTTGAGGATCCATTGCAATGTTTTCATTCTATTTGAGGACTAGATATTATGATTTGTATTTCATTTGAGTATTTGTTACATAGAGTCTTGTGCATGTGGTACCAACCCTTGGGATGGTTGTATTTAGTTTTCTTTCACTTTTATATATTTTATTAGACTGTTATCTTTTGCTTATATTGTTCTGTTAAGTTGTTGGGCTTTGGCCTAACTCTCCTTGGAGGGTTAGGTTAGTGTCATCACACCAAAATTTTGGGTCGTGACAATTAGTTTGCTTGGATGGTAGAGAACACTTAGCCATCTCCTCTACCTCAGGTTCAACTCCTTCTGACTGAATACATACTGCAAGCTTTTATGATATGTAAATTCATCCATGTGTCCACCATAAAGATAGTAACGCCAGATCTTAAGAGCAAAAACCATTCTCGCCAACTCCATATAGTGAGTTGGATAGTTTCTCTCATAAGTTTTAAGTTTTCTTGAGGAATATACTATAGCCTTGTCCTTCTGCATCAACACACACCCCAACCCAACTTCGAATGCATCATAGTATACAACAAAACCATCTATTCCCTCGGGTAGGAACAACACTAGAGCTATGGTCAGTTTGGTTTTAAACTCCTGCAAACTTTTCTTACAAGCCTCAAATTATTTGAACTTTGTCTTTTTCTAAGTCAACTTGGTCAATGAAGCTGAGATAAATGAGAAACCCTCTACAAAACTCCTATAGTAACTAGCCAAAACCAGGAAACTTATTATCTCAATTAGAGTTGTGGGCCATGGTCAATTCTTCACTACCTCAATCTTTTGGGAGTCAACTTGAATGCCTTCACTAGATATAATATCGCCTAGGAGTGCCATGGATGCTAACCAAAACTCACATTTTGAAAACTTGGAATACAACTGTTGGTCCCTAAGGATCTAGATGTTAATGCTGAGATAGTCGACACACTCCTCCTAATTTTTGGAGTATATCAGAATATAATCTATGAACACAATGATGAACATATACAACTACTGCCTTAGCAACTAGTTCATAAGGTCCATGAAAGCTGCAAGGGCATTAGTCAATCCAAAAGACATGACAATTAATTAATAATGTTCGTAGCGGGTTCTAAAGCTGTTTTTAAGATGTTACTTTCTCTAACTTTCAATTGATGGTACCCAGATCTGAGATCCATCTTAGAGATGAAAGTAGCATGTTAGAGTTGGTTAAATAGATTATAAATTCTTGGAAGGGGATACTTATTATTTATGGTGACCATGTTTAATTGAGGATAATCGATGCACTTTCTAAGAGAACTGTGCTTCTTTTACACGATTAACACTGAAGCGCCCCTAGGAGAGACACTTGGCCTAATGAAGCCCTTATCTAAAAGAGATCATTCAACTACTCTTTTAACTCATTTGGGGACATTCTATATGGCAGAATTACTGTGAGATAGGTATCCGAAATGACTTCTATCCCAAAGTCTATCTCCTTATCAGGAGGGACTCTAGGTAGAACATCAGGAAAGGCCTAAGTAAATTCATTTATAACTGGAACAAAATGAATGGATGATGTCCGACGACTAGAATTTTTAACTCTAACTATACATAAATGCATCCCTTGGAAATTAACTTTTCATCCTTAAGATAACAAATGAAATGACCTTTAGGCACGCTAAACTACCCCTCCAATCTAAGACTGCTCATTTGTAAATTAAAACTTGATAACTCTTGTTCTATATTATATGGAGGCATAACAAGCATAAAGTTAATCCATGCCTAAGGTGTTTTCATGGTAGACTGAAACAGGAAAATCCCTATAGACTCTTTGGGAAAGAATAGACTTATCAACATGAGTGAAAACACTTAAAGGCTTAAGAAGATGCTCAGAACTAATTTCAAACTTCATAGCTACATAGGGACTCACAAAAGATAGAGTATCACCTGGGTCTAGTAATGCATAAACATCATGAGTACAGACTTTAATCCTATGGATGACAACATCCAGTGAGTTCC
>JBCEWC010018182.1:0-12093 GCA_038996855.1 Solanum aculeatissimum
TTAAATCACCTAAAATCTACAACACTCAAGTCCCAACACTAATCTACAACAATATTAGAAGAACCCATAACTAATTGGAAAGCATAAAATCAATTTAAAAGGGTTAGGGTTCTTAGGATTTTCAAGGATGAAAGAGGATCGTTGAATCAAGTTCCACATACCTTAATCCAAGCAACCAATCAACAAGATCAAGCCTAATCAAGTCTTCTTTCCTAAATTCTACAAGCTTGCTTCAATGGAGGTCAAGAGAGCCTTAGGATCTTAAGATAGAGTGTAGGAGAGTTTGAATGGATGAATGAGGGTTTCAGGGATGATTTAGGGGTTTAGGATACCTTAAGGGACCAAAAGGAAGCTTAGGAAAATGTTAAATCACGGAAATACCATTAATAAATCGGAACTTTTCACTGAACACAGAACCCAAACGGCTGCTACAGTGCCGTCAAATGGTCACACGG
Source organism: Solanum aculeatissimum (assembly GCA_038996855.1). Classification (NCBI taxonomy): domain Eukaryota; kingdom Viridiplantae; phylum Streptophyta; class Magnoliopsida; order Solanales; family Solanaceae; genus Solanum; species Solanum aculeatissimum. The sequence goes on from JBCEWC010018182.1 coordinate 456, forward strand.
TCCGTTCAAGTGACCGTTTGGATGCACTTAGCCAAATGTTTTCACGAACTCTCGGAGGACTTTCTGTTACACTTCACGGACAACCAAATGGACCGTCTAAGGTGAGACATCCCGTGTAACCTACCGTATGACCTCCTTTAAACTCGAAAACCTCATCCAAGCCATGGTCTAGTGACTGCCTCACCCAACGAGGCAGCAAACGTCCCGACAAAGCTCAAACGGTTCGTTTAAGGAACCATTGACCTACACTTATCTTAGGGGTGGTTCCATGCCACCCCAAGCTCACTGTGACACCACACGACACCCTATACGTACTGTGCAAAGTTTTACGGTCCGTTCAAATGTCCTTGGCAATTGTTTAAGCCTATCTCCAATGGCTTCCAAAGTTTAGACAGTCTCACTGTTTAGGCCATATCTTCCTCATCCGATATCCAAATTGAGTGAAACGACTTGTCTTGCAAATCTAACTCAAAGAGTTTAAATTTGATATGTGGTATCTCACATGGTTCATCCCACATCAAAAGTTATTACTATTTGAAGTTGACTGTCAAAACTGTCCCTCTAGGACACTAACTAGCCCAATTTGCATTCGGCCACTTAAACTCAACCCGTGGCCATCAAAAATCATACATGGCTTGTAGTACATCATAGAATGCCAACCATAAGTAGATTTCAAAAGTATTCGAGTTGTTACAAGTTGTTACAGTTTTTTGTATTTTGATTTTTGAGATGCTCTATAACTATTATCTTAGAGCTAAGACTTAGATAAAGAACTTTATGAATTATGTCTTATTAGCAAGACTTGACACTGTTACATGGTCTATAACTCTTTCCTCTTTTCCCAAGGACTTCCAAACAACAAGTTAAGCAAGGGAAAGGTTTGACACTATCGCATTATGTCATGATTTATTACATGCTCTATAAATTTTGGCTTAGGGGCAAAACTTAATACAAGAACTTAACAACTAAAGCCCATGGGCGAAACTTGACAACTACATTGTTCTTTGATTTATCATACCGGCCAAGTCCCATTAATTGATCATAACTATAAGTTTTGCCTCTTTTTCCAACGATTTCAAAACAACGAGTTAGGCCCCATGGGCAAGACTGGACGAGTCACATTATATTTTGATTTATGATGTACTCCATAAATACTGTCCAAGAGGTTAAACTTGTTAGTCCAAAGACTTCTTAACAACAAGTCAAGCCTAATTCTAGCAAGATCTGTCATTGTGTTTAAAACAAATAGAGGAAGAATACCACAATAGAACCATAGCATCAGTGATAGAAACAAAAGAAGAATAACTCAGTTTCATGGAAAAATAATCACACAAACAATGAGTCATGAATTAAAAAAAAGAACTTAGACATAAACAATGAAGAGAGGCCGAGAGATTATCCAAGTTAGAATCATTCAAAGAGGAGATATATCTCATAATATGGAGTCAACAATGCTAGATGGGAAAGCAACGAACACTTCAAGGATGTTCAAATAGAAATTTATTGCTAAACCATAGACGAACCAAGACCATGTAAATGGTTAGAACCAAATTTATGCTAATTTAATGAATTAAACTTGAACAAGTACAACACTTAGACAAAGACCGGGAAACCAAGTCAATACATGTTTTCACAACAAACAGAGACAAATTTATCAATCTCCTCAAATATAGTCAGAAAAAGTTCCTGCTTATATGACCTCTATTTTTTGGATAGGAATTATCTAAACTTCAAACGAGTGACGGAAAATCAATATGAAGCCACAAACTGAGGGAAACCAGAAGCATACTTTAAGGTTGAGTCTAGACTAAGACGTTGTTCAAGACTTGCCATACAGAATATTTGACAAAGCTTCAGTGAGAAATGAAAGAGACCCAAACCAAACAGATTGCCAACGTCAACGTAAAACGACCAACTCAGCGAAACAACAAACTAATTATTTGAAAAGTTTGAAACTAACCAACTACATCTATTGAAATTAAATAGATAATAAAGGGAGATAAATATTACCTTTCCTATGGCAGCGAAGTGGGACGAGATGAACTGGAAAAGAGACTTACACTGATGAAATGAGCTCTTGCTATAAAACAGTCCACTTCTAAACCATAGAAGCGCGACTTCGGGAACCTTCAAAAAATTGAATGAGCCTCTGAAAAACCTTTTTTGTAGGTGAGGAACCTGATCACTACTGGAAATTTTCGTTATGCTTTTTAGGATCAGAAACGGCTCCCCCTCAATGGTGATGAACTGGGGATTTTATAGGGGCGGACTAGGGCAACGATTGGGGGTAAATTTGGATGATTTTGGGTTTTTTGAATTTGAAATTTTTATCATTTGAAGATGGTCAAAGGTTGCTGCTGCTCCTTTGCCATTTTTGGGCATTGCCGCACTGAAGCTTTAATTTCATGGTTTGCTTCGACGTTATGCATCGAAGGAGAAAAGGAGTGTTGGGGATGTTGTATGCGTGAGGGTGGGGAAGAGGAAAAAAGATTTTTTAGGGCCGCGTGTAGTTTAATATGTGTATGAATGTGTATGTATTGTTGGTGTAAGTTAAATGGTGCTGAAACATAAATATTGGGTTGGGTTTTGGGACAAATTTGGGCCAAAATTAGTCTAAAATAGGTCTGAAATTGGGTTAAAAAGGATGGAGAATTTGGGTTTAAAATTTAACCATTTGAATTGCAAATGCAGTCAAATTATAGATTTAAACTATAGCCAAATTGAATTAATTGAATAATTCGGCCACACGATAAATTAACATAGATTAATTAATGAGCTTTTTAATATTAACAACTTAAAATACTTAGTTTAATTATGAAGTAATTAATTCTAAAATAATTAAACTAAAGTGACTAAAATAAAATAAAATATATTTGAGAAATTCTTGAAAAAATATAAACACAATTGCAATTAAAAGATTTAAACCTATAAAAATCACTTAAAATATTTTCTTTTTTCGAAAGCTAATTATTCCAACTTTTTAAAAATTAAAATGTCAATAATTCATTTATATTGTGGGCGATAAAAATTGGATGTCAACAACTATGTCCCAGTTCTCTACTAAGAAAAAGTTCCACGTTGCGCTGCGTCCTACTTGATGCTCTTGACAAAGACTGAGGTAAAACTTCTTAGTAGTAAATAAAACATAAATATGAATATAATTCGTGTAAACCTAATTTAACGTGTCATTCTGAAGGAGATGACGATCCAATAACAGATTAACGTGTCACACTGAACGAGGTGACGATCCGTTAATAAATGTAACGTGTAATGCTGAAAGAGGTGTCGATCCAATAGCAAAATAGCATGTCACGCTGGAGGTGACGGTCCAATAATAACTAAACGTGTCACACTGAAGGAGGTGATGATCCAATAATGAAATAATATGTCACGCTAAAGAAGGTGACGGTCCAATAATGAAATAACATGTCACGTTGAAGGAGGTGACGATCCAATAATAAAATAACGTGTCATGCTGAAGGAGGTGACGATCTAATAATAAAATAATATATCACGCTGAAGGAGGTGACGATCGAGTAATAAAATAATATGTCACGCTGATGGAGGTGACGATCCAATAATAAATTAACGTGTCACGCTGAAGGAGGTGACGATCCAATAATAAAGTAACGTGCCACACTAAAGGTGGTGACAATTCAATAATAAAATAATACGTCACACTAAAGGAGGTCACGATCCAATAATAAAATAATATTTCACGCTGAAGGAGGTGATGATCCAATAATAAAATAATATATCACGCTAAAAGAGGTGACAATCCAATAATAAAATAACGTGTCACACTAAAGGAGGTAACGATTCAATAATAAATTAACGTATCAAGATGAAGGAGGTGACGATCCAATAATAAATAACATGTCACGCTGAAGGATGTGAAAATCGAATAATAAATTAGCGTGTCACGCTGAAGGAGGTGAGGATCCAATAATAAATAAATATTTCACGCTGAAGGAGGTGATGATCTAATAATAAATTAACGTTACGTTGGAGGAAGTGACTCTCCGTATTTTGAAACTTAATAGAATCTGTAGAGAACATAAGATTTGCCAGCAAAAGGCAAGAAAATTGATATAACAAAGCACCAGATTTTTCAAAATAAAATAAAAATAATAGATAGATTGTTAAATTGAATTCTTTGCGCCGAAACTCTTAAGCATATGTAATAACATATTTACAAGATTAATTTGTGTTCTTTTTCCTATGAACATCTAGCTTGATTCTTCAAAATTTGAAACGATCTTTCAAAAATTATTTTCTATTCTAGAGACGATAGATGTGGAGTTTAAATCTAAACAGTGAAATAGTTAACTTGTAAAAATAGGTAACATGATAGAATATAAGTTGAAAGATGGATTTGTTCAACTTGTATCGCCCAGGGAGAAATCTTGCAATCTTTGCCATTGTGTCGGGCTATCGTATGTGTAACACTAAGAGAACATATTGTAATTCATAATAGTATAATAAGAAGAAATTTAGGAAATGAATAGAGTGATGAGAATAAATTTAGAGAATAAGTAAAAGTAGAATTCATCTGAATTATGACACAACCATTGTGGATCCAATGATGCCTTGTGACTCTATAGTTCCTGCATCCAAAGAAACATGCTTAGTTTTGAAAGACTGGTCCATGTTGGTTTTGCCTTTCCAGTTTGATGCTTGTCTGCCATCTGATTTGTACACTGAGTTAGTCTTGAAATGTAGGTTTCACGAAATTTTTGAGGTCCCTCTTTAAAAATTCTGCCCCTGTTTAAAACACAGAAGAAATTTTAACTTTCTCATGGTTTCTAATTGATTTTTTGAGAGAACCTCAAAACATTTGCCCTGTTGTACTTTTAATGTAACTACAACTCTGACTTATTAGATAAAGTCATCTTCTTAAGAATTTTGAGATCCTCTCAGACGGTTATTAATCTGGGGAGAGAAAGATTGAGGCTTTGTGAGTCTAACTGAATAATTCAAACTTGCTAAAATTTTAATAACACAAATGACCAATTAGATTATTCCTATGCCCGATAAGAAATTTATAGAATAGAAAGTTATAGCAACACCAAAGCATAAATGATGAAACCGTTAAACAGGTGACAACAAATTTAAAACGAATGGGGAATTCAATTGAGACAGTAAGATCTTAAAGCTAAAATAGTGAACAATGGCCGTCAAACCAAACATAATTATAGAGAGAGATAGAGAACAACATTCATAGTCAAAAAGTAGACTCAGACTTTTCATATTGATCTTGCAATAGTTTCTATGTTTAAGCTAATTCAACAACTATTTAAAATATCCAACTCTTAGGGTTAAGGTTGGACATTCAATACGGCAAACTAGCATATTCACTCACTTAATAGTCCTTCAATTTCATAAACAACTAGTCGAAATTCTAAGTATCTGCATTTTACTTTCTCTTAAACAAAATCGTTTGCTATCATTACCCTGTTGAAATAATGTTTTATAAGTCTTCACCTTTTATTCATATGTCGGTCGTGCTCTAATTATTTTACTACAAAAGTTCATCCTTACTTCAACCCACCATGCTTAAACACCAAATTAATTTAATATCACAATATAATTGTTAAGTCAAGAGCTTTGATGATGGAACACGTTGGACATGTTGGTCACTGAACACACCATCTCAAAGAAGGCTTGACAACAGAATAGGGATTGCGAAAAGATAAGCACACATGAAGATAAGGCAGTAACACAAAAATAGGAAAGAAGTTCGACAAACTGCACATGGAAGAAAAGAGTCAATGGTTGAACAGGTTATACACAAAGAAGGATTCCAATGGAAGGAGGGGAGGCGAATAAGGAGATTGACCAAAGTGAGGTTGAAAAATAGAGTCATCTCCTAAGGAGTCTTTTTGCTAAGTTTTACTATGTGTGCTATTCAGTGATCTATAAACTGAAACTAGTGTCATCTTCAAGTTGAGGGAAACTTCAAGATCTGGGGAACATAAACCTTGGGACGTTTTTAGTTCAAGTGTAGGAAGGTTATTTTTTGAAGTTCTTAGATTACTAGGAATTTTAATCTGTTGACTAAGGCTCATTTGATTATAGTGAAGTTGGGGAAAAATCCTGTAGTGGTACAGGTCGTGGTTTTTTCACCTTTGTGAGCCGGGTGTTTTCCACGATAAATCATTGTGTCTCTTATTTGCACTTCATTGAAACATGTAGGCAAACTTGGTTCTATCTTAGACAAATAAATAGGATGTGCTAGTTATTTCAATTGGTATCAGAGCAGGTTTTCTTATTATAGGCTAAACATCTAAGAATAGATCATGATGAACACTGCACCTCCTCTTGGACACGGAGAAGGACAATTGACTGTTAGGCCACCACTTTTCAATGGTACTCATTTTGGCTGGTGGAAGGCGCGAATGGAGGACTTCATTCAAGGTGAAGACTATGAACTGTGGGATAGGATTACTATTGGACCCACTGTTCCCACTAAGACTGTGGATGGACAAAATGTTCCAAAGGAGAGAAATTATTTCACTCCAAATGATCTGACAACCCTGAGGAAAAATGCTAAGGCTAAGAACATTTTGGTATGCCGACTGGGACACGATGAATACAACAGGATCTCTAACTGTGCTACTTCTAAGCAGATCTGGGATGCTTTGATAAACGCACATGAAGGAACCAGTCAGGTCAGGAGATTTAGAATTGTCAAGCTCTTCACTGAATATGAAACCTTCAGGATGAAGGAAAATGAGTCACTGTTGGATATTATTACGAGACTCATAACTTTTATCAATGAATTGGGCTCGCTCAGAAAAATGCTTACCACAGAGGAACAAGTTGACAAAGTTCTAAGGGTACTACCAAAGGCAAAATGGGATGTGAAGGTCACAACTATCAGAGAAGAAAAATACATTTCCACCATGACTCTTGATGAACTGGTAGGTAATCTCCGAACATATGAGACGAACATGGAAGACAAGCAAAAAGAAGAAATCATCCCTGAAAGGTCTCTAGCACTAAAGGTGTCTGAGGATGAGGAAACGGATTTGGATGAGGAACAGATAGCTTATCTGGCAAAGAACTTTAAAAAAATCTTCAAGATGCGGAAAGGAAGAGACAGGAAAGAAACAGGTAACAAGAAATGGTTCGACGACTCAGGAAATAGGAAGTGGACCGATGATAAAGCTCAGTTAGGATGCTGCAAGTGTAGAAACCTGACCACCATGTAAGACATTGTCTATTATGGGAAATAGAATGGAGGAAGGAAAGAGCTGAAAAAGAATTAAGAGAAAAGGCCCTCTAGCAAAAGGAAAAGGAAGAACATGCTATGATGGTTGCCTGGGGTTCTGGAATTGAGAAATCTAACACTGAAGATGCCGATGAGACTGCATTCATGGTTGTTGGAGATTCCGATCTGGAGAATGATGAGAAATCTGAGGTAAGTATCTTTGAGTTAAAAGAAAAATTACATCTTTTTTCAAAAAGAAAACTCATCATGTTAATGACTGGATTAATCGATGATTTTCTACAATTAACAGGTGAAAAGGATCAACTTATAAATGATTTTTCAGATCAGAAATTTGAGTGTCTAGAGGTCAAGAATTGCTTAACTGAGGCAAACGAAGAAATTCACAAGCTAAAGAACCAGGTTGAAAAACTGGATACTCTGGTTTTAAACATGAAATCAGAGATCTTAAAACTGACCATCAGTGAGAAGGGAAAAGGTGAAATGAGTGAGGAACAACTAAAGCTTGAGAATGAGTTGAGAGAATGTAAAAATGAGTTTTTCTATAAGAAAGAAAAAGGTCGAATACTAACTCAGAGAATCTCATAATTAAAAGAGAAACTAGAAAAGGCTAATAGGTGGACACAATCTTCTAGGATAGTAACTCAGTTGGGAAGTAGAACTCATAATGAGAGGGTTGGCATAGGGTTCTTTCCAGAACATATCTTTGCAACTGACCTATGCTATCTTTGTGGAATAATTGGACATCCAACTACTGAGTGTCCTATTGCTAACGGTGTATGAAACAGGACTTCTAATCTTCTTCACAAAAAATGGAACAAGGTTGTTAAAAGAAACAAGTCAAGCAACCAGTTTCCAGGATGGGCCAAGAAAGATCTCATTCACCCTTTTATCATTAAGAAAGGACCCAAGCTAGTCTGGGTTCCTAAAACTAACCCCTAAATTGTCTTTACAGGTAGCAGTGAAAGGTAACAAGCATTGGTACATAGATATCAGTTGCACAAGGCACATAACGGGAGATAAACACAAATTCCTTTCAGTGACACCTTTCAAGGGAGGAAAGGATTCCTTCGGAGATGGAAAAAGGGGACTGTGGTTGGAATTGGAAAGATCGGAAGAAACACATCAAGAGCCCTGAAAGAAGTCTATCATGTGGATGGGTTAAAGCACAACCTGTTAAGCATATCTCAACTATGTGACAAAGGTAACAAATCACATTCACTTCTGCAGGTTGCAGGGTCAAAAAGCTGGATACAAAAGAAATAGTTCTTACTGCCAAAAGGCACAAAAATATAAACAAAGTCGACATTATGGGAATGTCGGGGACGCAGTTAGAATGTCTGAGCGCCTTTGCTAATAATCACTTATTATGGCAAAAAAGACTTGGACATACAAGTCTTAAACAACTGAACATAACTAGCATCTAAGGACATGGTAATAGTTTACCTAAAGCTAAGTTCAAAGATGACAAAGTATGCAGTGCATACATAAGGGGGAAGCAGGTTAGATCATCTTTTAAATCCAAGACCCAGGTAAGTACATCTAAGTGTCTGGAACTGGTTCACATTGGTCTATGTGGACCAATGAGAGTGAAAAGCAGAGGAGGTAAAAGGTGCATGCTTGTTATTGTTGATGATTACTCTAGATTTTCCTGGACACTTTTTTTATCTTCTAAGGAAGAAGCCTTTGATACCTTCTCCATATTCATCAAGAAGATGGAAAGGAAATTAGAGACTTCCCTGATTTCCATAAGATCGAACCATGAAACAAAATTTGAGAATACTAAATTCTTGGAATTTTGTTCAAAAAATGAAAAAGATCATAACTTCTCTGCTCCAAGAACTCCACGATAAAATGGAGTAGTAGAAAGGAAAAATAGAACCTTAGAAGATATGACTAGAACAGTGATGATTGCAAGCAACATAGCAAAACATGTTTGGGCTGAAGCCATTAACACTGCTGCTCACATTTTAAATAGGTACATGTTGAGACCCATTTTAAACAAAACTCCTTATGAATTACTCAAAGGAAGAAAACCAAATATTTCCTATTTTAGAACATCTAGGTGCAAATGCTTCATTCATATCAATGGGAAAGATAATTTGGAAAATTTTAATGCCAGGAGTGATGAGGGAATTTTCTTGGGATACTCTTCACACAGCAAAGCCTATAGAGTGTTGAATAAAAGACCAAACTGTGTTGAAGAAAGTGTTCTTGTTGTTTTTGATGAAAATAATATTGCTATTCAGACTAACATACAGGATGAGTGTGAACTGCAACATCCTGCAGAGAAACAAGCAGAACTGCCTGTTGCTTCCACAGGAGAACCAAAATTCTCACAGTCAGGGAGAACTAACTACTTGGACACATATGTTGCATCATCAGCCTCAGAACCCTCAACAAATAGTTCAATTCCAGGATTCAGGATGAAAAACTACAAATATCAAGGCTCTCACCCTGTTGAAAACGTTCTCGCAAATTTGACCTTTGGAATCACTACCAGATCAGGACTGAAGAACTTGATCGCTTTTGAAGCCTTTTTGTCAATCGTGGAACTAAAGAAAGTAGGAGAACCACTTCTTGATGAGGATTGGATAATGGCCATGCAGGAAGAACTGAATCAATTCCAAAGATGCAAAGTGTGGCATCTTGTGCCAAAACCAGAAGGAAGAACCATCATTGGCACGAAATGGGTGTTCAGAAACAAGCTTGATGAACATGAAACAGTCACAAGAAACAAGGCAAGGTTAGTGGTTTAGAGGTACAGTCAAGAAGAACGTATAGACTATAATGAGACGTTTGTTCCAGTCACTAGACTCGAAGCTATCAAGCTACTCATAGATTTTGCTACCTACAAGGAGTTTACTCTCTATCAAATGGATTTTAAGAGTGCCTTTCTAAATGACTACCTGAAGGAGGAAGTGTATGTGAAGCAACCACCTGGTTTTGAGAATCCAGAACTACCGGATCATGTGTTCAAACTTGATAAGGCCCTATATGGAATGAAACAGGCTCCTTGAGCGTGGTATGAAAGGTTGTCAAAGTTTCTTCTAACTCATAGGCACACTAGAGGTAAAATTGACAACACTCTCTTCTTGAAGACGAAGGAATAGGACTTGTTAATTGTGCAGGTATATGTGGACGACATTATCTTTAGGTCAACAAATGCTCAAATGACTCAGGAATTCACACAGTTGATGAGTGAAGAGTTTAAAATGAGCATGATGGGAAAACTGAATTTCTTCTCGGGAATACAAATCAAGCAAACCTCCTCCGGAACCCTCATACATCAGCAGAAGTATGTTTTGGACCTACTCAAAAGGTTCAAAATGGAAGCTGTTAAGGTAGTAGACACACCCATTCTTGTCTTCACAAAGCTGGATCTGGATGAGAAAGGCTCGTCAGTCGAACAAAAAATGTACAGGGGAATGATCGGATCACTCATATACTTGACTGCTAGCAAACATGACATAGTTTTCAGTTTGGGATTATGTGCAAGGTTTCAAGCAAATCCAAATGAGTCTCATCTCAAGGCTGTCAAACGGATCTTCAAGTATCTCAAAGGCACCTCAACACTTGGACTATTGTACTCAAAAGGTAGCAATTTTAACCTTGTAGGGTATGCTGACACTGACTACATTGGGTATTTAGTGGATAGAAAAATCACTACAGGTATGGACCACTTCCTTGGAACATTTCTGATCTCCTGGTCCACTAAGAAACAACTCTCTGTTGCTTTGTCAACTACTAAAGTTGAATATGCAGCAGCGGGATCATGTTGTCCACAATTGTTATGGATAAAACAACAATTAATGGACTTTGGTATGAATGTGGGTTGTGTTCCTATTTTTTCTGATAACACAAGTGCTATAAATATTGCAAAAAACCCGGTACAACATAAAAGGACCAAGAATATTGATATTAGACACCATTTTCTACATGAAAATGTAGAGAAAAACCTAATCTCAATAATGTTCTGTCTAACTGAGAATCAAATTGCTGACATTTGCACTAAAGAATTAAGTAGAGAGCATTTTGAAAGAATCAGATTGGAACTAGGGATGATTAAGATTGCATAAACTTCCCTCAATGATTGGCTAGAAAATTGACTTTCACCTAGAAATATGAACATAGTTCAGAATTCAATTACTCACATGAAAATGTGTATCCTACATTTAAAGACAAAGGGGGAACTTAATCATTTTAGGTCTTAGTGTGTGCAGGTGACTAATTTAGGAGTAGCAGCCCAGCCAGAGGAGTGACCAAATCAGGTACCAACTTTTCCTTATCTAAATATATTACTGGAACATGGACCAGGTACTCATACTTCTTCTTTCATCTGTCACTTTTTAGCTCACTAAATTGCCGCCAAAATACCCAAAAGTCACATCACTGCAAAAGCCTGCA
>JBCEWC010018183.1:0-12093 GCA_038996855.1 Solanum aculeatissimum
ATATATATATATATATTCATTTAAAGGACATTTCTGACCCATTTGGTAACAATAACGACATTTTTGGACCAAAGTATCATTGACAAGGATATTTTTGGACCAAAGTCTAAATCAAGGACATTTTTTACCCTTTTCCATTAGTATCAAGACATTTTTGACTCATTTCTGATAGTACAAGGGCATAAATGGCCCAAAGTATAAACTGAAAGCATTTTTGCTCCTTTCTGATAGTACAAGGACATTTTTTACCTTTTTCCCTTAAATTTATACCAATAACTACACCAAGGATCTGAATGTCCTCATTGACTCAAAATAAGTTCAATGTCTTAAAAACTGGAAAAATAATTAAAAAAATACATGATATTTACGATGATACCAAAAAAATACATAGTATTAAAAAAACAATTATTTCCCTCATTGATTAATATTATTTTGATGTTATTTTGATCTTAACTCGAATTTAGTTATTTTTGTTGGTGTTAATATTATTTAATATTATTCATAATTATTAAAAAAAATGATGGTAAGTTTGAGTATATTAATTAACACCATTTTTTTCTCCATGTTCCATTTTTCTCTTTATTTTTCCTTTTATTTTTTTGAATTTTTCCACATGTATGAGTGACACAATGAACATTAAATTAAGCATTTTTTTGGGGGGGGAGGGGGGGGGGGGAGGGTTCCATGTATGAGAGAGACAATAAACATTAATTTCGCTTTGACAATGAAAATTAATTTCGCTTTTCTTTTATTTTTATTTGTTCCGTTTTTTTTTCTCTTTTTTCTTTCCTTCCTTTTTGGCTACCACATTTTACCACCACCAGTCAACATTAGTAATTTACCTAGTTGTAACAAAATTTTCACCAATTTTTATACCAATAACTACACAAAAAAACAGAAGATGTTTATCTATCAAGTTTAACAATAACTATTCTTTGTTGAAAAAAATTCATCCAAAAACAAGTTCAATAGATCAATAACTATAAAAGAAATTACAAAAAATCAATCAACTAGGCTATCAAATTTTACCACCACCAATCACCAATTAACAATTCACCCAATTGTGAGCAAGTTTTCACCAGATTTTATACCAACAAATGCACCAAAAATCTGAAAGTGTTCATTCACCAAGTTTAACAATAAATATTCTTTGTTGGAAAAAACTCATCCAAAAACAAGTTCAATGGATCAATAGTTATAAAAGAAATTAAAATAAAAAACACAACCAACTAGGCTACCAGATTTTACCACCACAAGTCACTAAATAACAATTTACCCAGTTGTGACTAACTTTCCATCAAAATTTATACAAAAAAATGCACCAAAAAACTGAAAGTGTTCATTCACCAAGTTTTACAACAACTATTATTTGTTAAAAAAAATTCTCCAAAAATAAATTCAATGGCTCAATAGCTGTAAAAAAAATTTACAAAAAATCAATCAACAAAGTTTTTACCACCATCTGTCACTAATCAACATTTTTACCCCAATAATGTGACTAAATTTCATTAAATTTATACCAATAACTACACCAAGGATCTGAATGTCCTTATTGACTCAAAACAAGTTCAATGTCTTAAAAACTGAAAAAACAATTAAAAAAATACATGATATTTGCGATGGTACAAAAAAATACATTGTATTAAAAAAATAATTATTTCCCTCATTGATTAATACTTGTTTTTTGCCTGTTCCATTTTTTTTTCATTTTATTTTGGAGCCTCCCCAATAAACGTGTTTAATTACAATAAAATATTAATACAACTCATTTAATTAAAGACAACAGAGCTCATTTAATGTAAAATCAAAGATTAACTCACACCTAAATAAATATCATCAATAAATTAATAAAAGAAATTAACAACACATTAATCAATCCCTTTTTATTTTTGGTGTTCCCCTTTTTTCCTATTTTTTGGGGGGAGGTGGGGACCTCAACTTGCATATATAATTTTGTAAAAAAGGTGTTGACATTTGATTGTAAATATGTTTGTTGATATATTCATGTAATTTTGACTCTTAAATTGTATAGGGATATTTTTTTCCCTATAAAAAAAAAAGATGGACTCAATATTGTAGATAGGAATATACTCGTTAGTCTTGATTAGTTGATATAGGTGAAATCTATATGTTCTTCACCATCATCGATGGCCATAAACATATATAGGTGATAATAGGAAAAGTTGAGCTTAGAGTCCTCGACATGATGTTCAATAAGTGTCATGTGATATGGCTTTCAACTAGTTACTCAAAAAAATAATTAAGCATGTGATTAGATAATTTAACCGGATTGTTTAACATCCATGTCTCTAGACTTTCCTCTTCAATCGGATTGTTTAACATCCATGACTCTAGACTTTCCTCTTCAATTTTACACCAACTCTTCAACTTACTAAAATTTTATGGGTATTCTTACTTAATTCTCGAGTACCAAAAAAAATCCCAAATATTACTGGTTGATTATTGAATAATTTAAATACTAATTCACATTATACAATCTATTCGATAAGTTTATGTGGTTACAATATATGGTCTTAATCTCCTATATTACGTGTATGATCGCAAATGCTTATGTGTGCATTTGAACGAAATTGTGTTGAAAAATTAGTTACCAAAATACATTTGAAGGGGGTCGATCTATCATGATAGCATGAAAGTTGATTAGTCAAAAAATCATGTTAACAAAAAGAATCATGAGGATGTTGGATATTAAATGTCGCCTCATTAATTACAACAACATACTAAATTAGCTTCCACCTTATATAAGAACAAAAGGTTATTTTCGATACACTAAAAAAAAGTAGGCTTGCATGGAACTGGAATAAGAATTTAGCAATAGATATTCTATCCTGGACTATTTACGCGTCAAGTTCAACTCAATCAAAAGGTCTTCCTCCTATTTGAATTATTGATTTTATAGTATTTACAATTCTACCAATCACCAAAAACAAAAATATTCGTCGTATATATTAATTGGTGATGCACAATTACATGGTTGAACTTCACAACATCTTTTCTTTTGAGAAGCTAAACGAGAAAAAAAAAAGATAGTTGCATCTAAAGAGAACATCTCTATAGATTCCTCAACTGTAATATTTTGCACATGAGGACATGTCCATGATCAACTAGTTAAACCTAGCAACTATCTTTCAATCGTTTTCTTGTCGGCAATTTTATCCGTTTGGTCCTCAAAGATTGCTAAAATTTCTTCTAGGCTCTTGCCTTTAGTTTCAGGCAAGAAAAAATAGAAGAAAATAGTTGCTAATACCATAACTCCACAAAGAAGAAAGAAGGTTCCTGCAAATGTTATCTTATTTGAAATGGTTAGAAATGTCATTGCAACTGCCCCACTTACCAATCGATTCACTGAAACTGCCAAACTTGTACCTTGTGCCCTTAGCCTAATAGGAAATATTTCTGATGAATAGACCCATGTTATTGGGCCAAGGCCTATTGAGAAGAATGAGACATCAGCACAGACTGCAACAACACACAATGCGATTGCCCATGTTGGTTTATGATTGACATTGTGAAGATACATTGAGCCTAACCCAAGACCAGCTAGAGAAACAGCCATTCCTATTGTACCCAACAACAACATTGGCCTCCTTCCGAAATTATCCAAGAAAAGTGCCGACACAATGCAAAAAGATGTCTTGGCTATCCCCATGATGATGGTGACAACTATTAATCCTTTACGGTTATGAATTCCGGCAGCATTGAACACTGATGGTGTGTAGTAAACCACTGCATTCATTACCGGAGGCTTGCATGAAGAAATTTATACCGATAGAAGCCACAAGAATGCGGCGAAGCGGTCGGGATGGCCTTAGGAGTTCTTTCCAAACCCCCTGACCTTTCCAATTAGTACTTGGAGTAGTTGAACCAGCAGCTTTTATTATTTCTTCTAGTCTCAAATCGGCTTCGTCATCATTATCTGAGGTTTTACGAAGCACCCTTTGGGCTTCTTCTATACTACCTTTCATAATAAGCCACCGTGGTGATTCTGGCATTTGCAAGACTCCATAGCCTATGGCAAAAGCTGGAACTGAAGCCAGGCCAAGCATTAGCCTCCAATTAATGTGATATGGTAAGCCAGATAATGCATAATTAAAAATATAGCCAAGTAAAATTCCAACATTGATGAAGATTTCAGGGAGTGACGTCAGCAAACCACGCGTCATAGCTGGCGATACCTCTGCCGTATAGACAGGAGCAATCATGAGGGAATAGCCAACACCAATTCCAGCGACCACCCTTCCTGCCATAAGGAATGAATAGGACGGAGCAAATCCCATCAGAAGGGAACCTATCAAGAAAGTCATTGCCGACAAAATAATTGTGTATCTTCTACCAATCATATCTGAAGTCTTGCCAGATGCAAGAGCTCCAATTAGAGAACAAACATTCAATGAACCAACCAAGATTTCCACCTGAGAAGATGAAATGTTGAGATTATCTTTTATGAATAACACTGCTCCACTCATCACTCCAATATCTGCATATTTATAAATCAAATCACTAATTTAATATATAGTTTCATTCTTAAAGCCTAAATTTAAATTTGTCAAGCGATGCATTCTATTTGAAGCATAAGTGGTCTTTAGATTTTGAAACTAAGTTTAGTTCTCTAGTACAAATACAAATATATAAAGAAAATGGATATAGAATAAATTAAATAATTAATACGGACCATAGCCTAAGAGGATAGAGTTGGTGGAAGCCAAAAGTGCACAAGCGAGGGCATACTTGTTGAGAGTAGCCTTCTTAGGACGCTGAGATTCAACTTGAGTTCTGACCTTACCTTCATCCATGTAAGATAGAGTACTCTAATTTAGATCTGGTGTAACAAAAATGAAAAAAATCAAAACATATAAGGTTTTATTTATTCTCTTGATGTGTGAGATTGAAAACATTTGAATTATAAGGATCTGACTCCCATGAATGGATAACTTTTAGGATGGCTTGACACGTTAGTTTTGTAAACTCAGGACTATTTCAAACTAGCGCAAGCTGCGTTTTCCCCCTTGTAATGTCTTTAGCCAAATTCACCTGAATTTAGACTTTTTCTTTGAATGTGATAAATTTCTACTTTACTTTTTATTTTTCATGTAAAGCTGAAAAATATTTTATTTTTTATTTTAAAATTCATGATTAGTCTAACAATTTGTTTATGACATATGACTTAATTATAAGCCAAAAGCTATGAGTTACTTGTGATAGTACCTTAAAAATAAGTGATTATAAGCATTTTTTAATTTTATTCAAATATTTCAAAACTACTTAAAAATTATTTTGGCATAAAAATATTTAAAATAAGTCAATCCAAACAGGCACTAAGGCTCCTTTAAACCATATTCTAATTTCAATTATAATTAGGAATATATGTCCTTATCCTAATTCAAAAGGGCCTGTTTGAATATGCAGATTAGGGGTTATTTCAGTACAAAATTTGAGATATGGCTGATTAAGATTATATTTATAGGAAAATCATGAAATTAATCATTTGGTATAAAATGTTGTTTTATTTATCATGAATATGATTTCAAAATTATAATTTGAGATAACACTTATTTGAACAAAAAGTCAAACTATATACCTTGCGCTAGCTTATCACAACATTTAAAGTTCTTTTTCTTTCCATGTAAAATCCTACACAACGAGAAAAATCTTTAAGAAAGAGAAAATTAAATCGATAAAAGTTAAAATCCGATTGTTATAGGCAAATAACCATCAAAACAAATTTAGTCATCGCCTACCATTAAAAGTTTTGAGGTTAAAAGTTAATGATGAGATTGAAATGTAGTCATGAAAAATCCTTTAGCAACGACTAACCTACTGATCATTACATTTCCTTCTTAGTAATTGAATTTTCTGTGTGTAATAACGTAGCTTAAAATAAGAAGTCTTATATTGGCAAAACATAGAAGAAATGTTTGATATATAAGTAAGTAGTCCTTACTTATTACCCATGCATTTTAAAGTAGTGTGGACCTTGACCCAAAGAGGACAATATTCCTAGTTCGGTAAAGCATTACAAATGGTATTAAAGTCACTCTTGTGTCAGCCTTGACGATGTGTGGCAGAATTAAATTGAGTTCAGGAAAATTCTGATAAGGTGGAGTAAACCTAAAAAGGAGGACAAATGTTGATATATAAGTAAGTGAGCCTTACCTACTAGTGACGTATTTTAAAGTCATGCCAACATAGGCAAAAAGTAGATAAGATTTGGATTATCTAGAATCGACACTAATATTTCCCCCCACCTTACCGAACTCTATCCCACATTGATAAGGCTGACACAGAAGTGGCTCTAATACCACTTATAAAAACTCATCCCACTAGTGATATTGTCCACTTTAGACCTAGGCCTCCACGACTTTAAAATGTGTCACTGGTAGGTAAGACATACTTACTTACATGCCCAACATCTCTTTTTGTAAGGACTCGAACCTCAGGAGGCCTTAATGTTGCCGAAAAACTAATTTCCATGAGTTTTTGCCCTAGGATACCCTTTAAGGAACCCTTGACAACCCGTGGTGCACTCAACGGATCGTGTAGAGTGTCGTGGAGGTAGACTTTGGAAAAAAGGAGGCTGCCCCATGGCTGCCTTGAGGGAATTCAGGGGAAGGGTTCCGAGGACGGAACGTTGTGCCCACCATGGCCTATTGAGGGTCTTTTGGAGGGAACCCTCCACTTGAACGTCCATTGTCCAGCCCAAATGACACACTACAGAGTCCTATACGGTCCATGATGCACACCATGACCTACAATGGCATCCGTGCAGTGCACTATGGTGCATTTTCGCTCCGATGTAAATGGGGACAATTTGGTAATTTGGCCCTTTCTTTGGTCTTTTAGGGAATTTGTGACTTTTAGGGCATTCACTTCATCTTTTATTCCAATACTTAGTTTCAAAAATTCAAGTCTCCAAAACATCATTCAAGCCTATCTTGAAAGATTCAAGCTAAGGTCTCAAGTGTGCTTCTATGTTCAAGATTATTTCATCTTAATCTCTCTATCTCAAGAAAGATATGTGTTGTTTCATTCATGATTCCATTTCAATCATAAAGCCCAACTTTTATTTTAAAGTTTCATGAACTTTAATTGAACTTGAAGGTTGATTTTCATAATTTGAATTTGAATTGCTAAAATTATGTTATGGGTCATTCTCAAATGATAAAGTAAGAATGAATTACTTCTTATTTCATTGAGTTATACATTTTTTTTAAGAGATTTGAGCTTGCATGTCCCTTTTAAGCTTGATTCATATGTGGGCAATATCACTTACAAATGTTGATTTCTTCATTGTTTATGCATGATGCTTTCTTAATTTCACAATTTAAATATGAATTTCAAGTACCCATGCTATTCCTTCATTCTTCATGTCTGTAACACCTCCCAGCATTGCGCAAAAATATCCTCTGACATGTTTCTTTAATATCATAAAACTGTGTTTTATTTAACAAATTCGGCTTTGTATTCTTTTTTCAGGAAGCAAAATTTTTTGGAAAAGGGTCACTTTCGATTTTTAGGTCACCCGTATTAAAAAATATTTTTTTAGATGATATTTCCCAAACCAGAAGGGTCCGCGACAGACGTGCGTCATACCCCTGTTCTCTTACAGTTCAAAAAAAATTTAATTTCATTTTTAAGTCAGAAAGTTAGTCGGGACTTATTCCAACGCCCTTATATACATAAATGTTTGAAAAATTTCTTATTTTAGGTCCTAAATCTGTCTCTAAACACCCCCAAATTCTTTCAAAGTTCTCTCTTAAATCCTCCATCAAGTTTTCTTAAATTTCTTGAGGATAAATCTTCCTCCGTTGAAGACAATGCTTTGAAAAACGGTTCTCAAAGTTCTTCAAGTCTTCTTCTCCAAGTTTCAAGGATCAAAGGTATGTGGGTTTTCTTCATCCATGGGATCGTCCACCCATGGAGTCCCAAAACCTAGTTTTCTAAATTCTTCAAGTTTCATTATTAATTCCTTAGGAGTACTTTCTATTACTTCTATTAAACATGAATTATGTTGAGAATCTTCATCTATTCCATGAAATTGCATAAATTGATTTCAAGGATTTTCAATTATGAAGTTATCTTATGATTACAAGTTATGATACATTAGGTATTATGAGAATGTTGATTTTATGAGATGAATTTCATGATTCTACGACTAAAGTTCAAAGATGATATTTATGATTGTGATGTGTTAACTAAGAATGATTTAAATTATTGATTTTTATAAAATTGATGCATAGTCCTCTTGAGTTACATGATTTAAAACTTGCATGCATGAGTCTACCCAATCACCATATCAAAGTTTTAAAGGGGAGACATGATCTACAAAGATGAGGGTTCAATTTAAAGTTACGAATGTTTATAAAAGTTAAAGTTATGATGTTTTGAATCCCTCAAAGATAATGATTGTGAAGGGAATGCCTCACCTAAAGATAGATCCTTTTTTTAAAAAGGGGCAAGCCCTACATGTGGATCTTAAGTAAAGATAAGCTACTATATATATATATATATGATATTGAAGCTATACTTTTAAGATTATAATGATTATGATTATGCATATGTTTTTAAATGTATTATGTGGTAATGAATTAACACCGAATGGGGCATTGAGGTGGGATTCAAAATGGAAATCCTAGTAGCAACCCCTTATCTCTCAAACTATGTGCCACCATAGGAGCCCTTGTAGGCTAAGCTTAGGCTAGTGGATTCACGTAAACCATAATATTCCTTAAAGATGCAATTGCAAAGTTACCAAAGTTTTGGAGTTCTACCTTTGCATGTAGATTCCCCTTCTTGCAATGGAAGGAATTCGTTAGCCTTTTTCCAATGGAAGGAGTTCATTGAATTTCATGTTATAGCTCGCATGGTCTATGTCGGTTATGATCTTCTCCCACATATGTATGATATAAAGAAGTTATGTTTCATGGAAGTTTTCATTAAAGCATACTCATGCATGTCATGTTGAGCTTATATTTTATTGTATATAATTATGTATCTTGTTTATGAAGCTTATTATCTATTATTGCATTGTACCCTACATACTACTACATTTCAAGTACTAACACATACTTTTTTTCTACATGATCTAACCATGTAAGGACTGGAGCTGCTATTCATCCTCCTTCTCGTAGTTAGCTTGGATTCATGAAGATTGTTATTGTGGTGAGTCCTCCATTTTGAGGATAATTTCCAACTTCTATCTTGCTTATGTTGAGACATTATTTTATTTCTATGTACTTTGAGGGTGAGCTCGGGACTTATGTAGGCCCTCATCCTATTCATGTTTTAGAGGTTTTGTTGGATACTTATGCTATGTACCTATGATGAGATGTTGAGCTTTTACGGAGACTTACACTTTAGTCCCTATCCTCTATGTGATATTATTTGATGTTGTTGATTTTGATGGAAAGTAATGAAAGTCCTAAGTCCCTACTTCCCCATAGTTTAAGCAATACATACCCTCTCCTTAGTTGTTGTTTGCTATGTGATTCATGCAAATCCCTTTCCCTCAATCATTCTCATAACATGAGTCATAAGCCCAAATTTTCGTTAGAATTATTTATTGATGCTTGTTTTATTTTTCGCATCCAAGGATGTACAAATGATATGCTAAGAGGCTTATTTTTATTACCTTCAGGTTTCCCATTCACCATGTCACACCTAAGACCTACGCTCAGGTCGTGACAAGTTTGGTATCAGAGTACTAGATTTATAAATGATCCTCAAAAATCCAACACACTGCATCAAGTAGAGTCTTATTCATGGATGTGAAGTGCACTACATCTATGAATGGGAGGCTATGAGGCATATTAGGAAATGTTTCACATCATTATGATTAATGTTGTGCCATTAGAAGTATATAAGGTTATTTCTCCTACTAACGACACCCTCTTTGTCATTTCTAGAAAATGCCACCAGAAAGAGCACCCTTTCCAAGGGATGTGGCCGAAGATCAATCCCCTTTCGAGAAATAAGGGGAAAAGTTCTCTCGTGCGGAGTTTAGGAATGACTTCACTATGTTGGCCCAAGATTAGGCCAATCAAGCTAATAGAGTGTAACAACCCGAAATTTTTTGAAAACTCCTTATGGGTCATCTTGTATGATTTTATACTGTTCATGGTTAAATTTTGGTATCCACGGGTTGAGTTTAAGCGGCCGAACGCAAAATAGATCATTTGGTGGCCTACAGAGGCTGTTTGGATTGTGAGGTTTGAAGTAACATAACGTTTAATGCGGGTCTAACCGTGTGGGATACTAAATATCAAATTGAAGCTATTTTAGTTAGCTTCGCAACGCAACTGGTTTCACTGGATTCGGAGTTCATACGAGGAAGTTATGACCAAAATAGTGAGACTGCCTGAAATTAAGAAGACATTGGAAATAGGCCCTGAAAATGGCCCCAAGGAAAGGACCACGGACCGTGTGAGGGTCCACAGAACATGTGGGGGTACGTTCCATGGTACAGTGAGGTCAGGGTGGCTAGGACCCACCCCATAAACCAAGTCATGGCTCACGGACCACCCCACGACCCATAAGACCTCAAACTGTCCGTGACGGTGGCCTTTAAGTGGGGCAGAGAGCTGGCCAACTTGTGAGGTTGATTCTTGGGCCAAGTGTGGCTTCACGGACCAGTACACAGTCGGTGTGAAGCCACACGTCCCATGAACCCCCTCGTCAAGTGATCCAAAAAGTCCTCCAAGAGTTCGTGTTAAAAATTGGCTAAGGCATGGTGGACCGTCACTTGTACGGACCGTGTGAAGGTTAGACGGCCACTGTAGCTCCTCCGTGAAGAACTTTTTTTACAGTTAAGTGTCCATTTATTAATGGTATTTTCATGATTTAATTAATCCTTATGCCCCTTTTAGGCATCCTAAGGTCCCCTAAACCCCCTTAACCTAACCCTAATCCCTTTTCATCCATTCTAAGACTCCTCATTACACTTTGGAAAATCTTAAATTCTCTTGACCTCCTTTGTTGAAGCTTGAAGAGATTTGGGGAAGACAACCTTTGCTTGCTTGATTTTGCAATTTCTTTGGTCTATTGAAGGTATGTGAGTTTTGATTCAAGGATCTCCTTTCATCCTTGAAGACCCAAGAGCCCTCCTCTTTAAATTTGATTTTTAAGTTTTCAATTAAGGTTGGGTTATTTAGATTTTCAAGTAAATAATTGATTGGGATTATTTGTTGTAGATTTTAGGTGATTTAATGTTGTTTTGAGTTGAAATATCATGAAAGTTTAATGGTTTGATTTTGATCAAGTTATGCATGTTCTTATACTCTTAATTTATGTATGGGTATTATCCAAATGAGGTTTTAACGATAGATTCGACTTGAATTTCTCATGAACTACTCTTGAATTGAATGTAATATTTAAATTCCATTACCCATGCTATTCATATTGTTCCTCATGGCATTGCATGCATGATTCATGGATTTATTATGAAAGTTTTGATGTGGGCTAAGTCCCTAACATGATTTTAACCATGATTTGAACAAGTATGGGTTAAGGCTAAGTTGTGATCACACTAAGTCTTTGATATGATATGATATGACTCTTTGAGCAACATGGGTGCTTGCACCTACATGATATGATATGAATGGAGCTACTCTTATGCATGAAGTATGACATGAAGGTTGGTTTGACTTTTTAGCCCATGATGCATGACTATGAACTATGTTTAACTCTTGTTAAGTACGCATGAGAGTATTTGAAAGTATGTTTGGCTTCTAAGCCCAAGTATGCATTATTTGAAGTTAATGTGTCAAGTTTCCGTTTAAAAGCATGTATATATATGTATACGTATTCTTGTGGGATGATGACTTAGTACCGAGAAGGATTGGAGTAGGAAGTGGGCTATCCCCAAGGGTCCCACTCCTTTGCCGAATCTATGGGCCTACATAGGTTGCTACCGAAATGACCGAGTCGTAAGGTATGCCTTGATATGCTATGTTATGTTATGACATACTATGAATGTAAACCCTTCCGAAATGACCGGGTTGTAAGGAAGGTGGCCATCACACCGAAATGACCGGGTCGTAAGGTGTGGTGAAGATTACCTTTGGCAAGTAGTCTTCT
>JBCEWC010018184.1:0-12093 GCA_038996855.1 Solanum aculeatissimum
AGTCAAGGTTATCTTCCCCAAATTCTTCAAGCCTTCTTCAATGGAGGCCAAGAGGATTTTATAATTCCCAAAGTGAATGTTGGAGACTTAGAATAGATGAATGAGGGTTTGGGGATTGATTTAGGGTTTTAGGAGACCTTAGGATACCTAAAATGGGGCTCAGGGAATAATTAAAACTTGTAATTACCATTAATGAAATGGACTTTTAAATTCTAAGCAGAGTCAGACGGAGGTGCTACAGTG
Organism: Solanum aculeatissimum; assembly: GCA_038996855.1. NCBI lineage: Eukaryota > Viridiplantae > Streptophyta > Magnoliopsida > Solanales > Solanaceae > Solanum > Solanum aculeatissimum. Next base: position 244 of record JBCEWC010018184.1, read on the forward strand.
CCCGTGTACTTGATTCACGGACCGTTCAATTGCCCATCAAACCACACTTTGCCAAATTTTCTACGCGAACTCTCGGAGGACTTTCTGGACCACTTGACGGGAGGTTTCACAGACTGTGTGGCTTCACACGGACCGTGTACTGGTACGTGGAGCCACACTTTGCCCAGGAATCAACTCCCAAGCCAAGCCAAGCCACTGCCTCACTTGACTGGCCACTTCACGGACCATCTACTGGCTCACAGACCGTGGGGTGGTCCGTGGCCTATGACTTTTGTCCTGGGGTCGACCCTGGCCACCCCTAGCTCTCTGGAAATTGACACGGAGCCCCACATGGACCGTGCGAAATCTCACAGTCCGTGGCCCTTTCCTTGGGCCCTTTTCACGGCCTATCTCCAATGTCTTCTGAATTTCAGGCAGTCCCACTGTTCGGGCCATAACTTTCTCATCCGAACTCCGAATCGAGTGAAACCTGTTGCGTTACGAAGCTAACTCAGAGATATTCAATGTGATATATAGAAGCCCACACGTTTCAATCCGTATCAAATGTTATGCCAGTTTAATATCTACTATCCAAACTGCTTCTCTAGGCCACCAAAGGGTCCATTTTTCGTTCGGCCACTTAAACTCAACCCCTGGCTACCAAAACTCAACCATGACCTGTATAACATCATACAAGACCAACCATAAGAAGTTTTAAAAAAAATTCGGGTCGTTACAGAGACCTTCACGAAATACTCCACCACGACCTGTTTTGAGGACAGTGAGACTACCACACGGACCCTACAAGGATTCATAACTCGTATAAAGTCTTCTGGTGCCATGCCTTAGCAAATGTTTTAGCACAAATCACTGCCCAGGCATCTTTACAAAAAAATGCATAACTTCTTCATACGAACTCGAAATCAAGTAAAGCCAGATGCATTGGAAAGCTAACACAAAAAGATTTAATTTTATAGGTAATAGGACAAACATTAATTTTTGTGATATGAGATATGACTATTTAAAGTTGACTCTTCCAAAGGTTCTTAAGTAAAACTTAACCAGTGCAATTCTCTTGAAAATGGCCATATAAGGGAGACTCATGGTGATCATTAACCACTCAAAATGAGTTCATTATTAGTGCATAACACATCAATGAGGTTTTCCAAAGTACAGGTCCATACATCATCTCCCCTTTGGGAACATTCGCCCTCGAATGGGATAGAACAAGGCCTAAAAAGCTTAACTTAATCAAGAAACATGCAACATGAAGACACATTACAAAACTCATTATTTGAAAATCATGAAATCATCAAGACTCATGCCAAAACATCTTTTAAATCATGTTCGTGCACACATATGCATGTTATGTCATGAAACTCTAGAGTTTAAAGAATTAGGACCACGTAGAATAGAAAAAACCTAGTATCTTGGCTTGAGTAGATTGGAAGAGATAGGAATATTTCCTCATCATGTACAACTCTAATTCCCATGTAGAACTCTCCACATGTTGATTTCTCCAAAGCACTTTAACAGAAACCACATCCTTGTTGCGAAGCCGCTTTATTTGTCTATCAAAAATTTCAATCGGTACTTTTTCATAAGTCAGGTTCTCCTCAACCTCAACACCCTCCAAAGGTAAAATTGAACTAGGATCACCAACCAACTTCCTCAACATAGAATACATTGAACACCTGGTGGATAGAACTTATGTCCAAAACCAAATCCAATCTATATGCCACATTACCCATCTGCTCAACAATCTCATATGGGCCAACACACCCGGGACTTAACCCTCTTACCAAAATGAATTATACCCTTCATTGGTCAAACCTTAACATACACCAAATAACCAACAAAAATCTCAAAGTCTCTCTTCCTAACATCCGAATATGTCTTTTGGTGACTTTGAGCTATTTTCAACCTTTCTCTAATTAACTGTACCTTTTTCATGGCCTTAATCACCAAATCTGAGCCTATAAAAGCCATCTCACCCCATAAAAACTATCCCACCGGGGACCTATACTTTCTCCCATATGGAGCTTCAAATGGCGCCATACCAATACTAGCATGAAAACTATTGTTGTAGGCAAACTCAATAAGTGGTAGATGGTCATCCCAATTTCCCTTGAATTCTAATACACAAGCCCTCAACATGTCCTCCAATGTTTGAATTGTCCTCTCGGCTTGTTCATCAGTTTGAGGATGACAAGTGGTAGTCAACTTCACCTTAGTGCCAAGCCCTCTTTGAAATAATTTCCAAAAGCGAGAAGTAAATTGGGTACCACGATCTGATATGACAGACATAGGCACACCAAGCAATCTAACCAATTCTAGAATATACAACCTTACATAATCCTCGGCATTGAAAGTAGTCTTTATTGATAAGAAATGAGCTAATTTGGTCATTCGATCAACAACTAGAATCAAATTGATTTCGGGTACGCGGAAAACCAACCACAAAATCCATATTCAGATCTTCCCACTTCCAAGTAGGAATCTGAATATCTTGAGCCAAGTCTCCGTACTTTTGATGTTCCACTTTCACTTGTTGAAAATTAGGGCATTCAGACACAAACTAGGCTATGTCATTCTTCATACCATGCCACGAATACACTTTCCTTAAATCTCGATACATTTTGGTGGATCTCAAATGTATAGAATAATAAGAATTATGAGTTTCACTCATGATCACCTCTCTACGGTCACCAACATATCGATCTTGATATTGATGCACACCATCTCTCTCTTGGAGAAAACCTCAATCCCATTTTCAGCAACCAGCTTCTTTAATTTAACCAAATAGGGATCTAAATCATGTTTTTACTTAACATCAATAATCATAGAAGACTTAGTCCCATTCTGAAACTAAATGCCACTATCATTGGAGTCAGCCAACCTAACACCCAACCTAGCCAAACGATGAACATCCTTGACTATCTCTTTCTTCCCTTTATTAACATGGGCCACACTTCCCATATACAACCTTCTGAGAGCATCGGCCACCACATTAGCCTTGTCGGGATGATATAAAACACTCATATTGTAGTCTTTAAGTATCTCCAACCACCTTCTTTGCCTCATGTTAAGATCTCTTTTGGTGAACACATACTACAAACTCTTGTGATCGGTGAAAACATCAACACAGACCCCATATAAATAATGTCTCCAAATCTTCAAAGTAAACACCACAGCCGCTAACTCAAGATCATAAGTCGGGTAATTCCGTTCATTCACTTTCAATTGTCTTGATACATAAGCTATCACCTTACTATGCTGCATGAGTACACAACACATACCAATCCGAGAAGCATCACAATACACCAAAAACCCATCTATGCCATCCGGTAGAGTCAAAACAAGAGTCGTTGTGAGTTGATCCTTCAAAGTTTGAAAACTCTTCTCACATTTATCTGACCATACGAACTTAGCCTTATTCTGAGTCAACTTAGTCAATGGGGATGAAATAGATGAAAATCCTTGAACAAACCTTTGATAATAACCAGTTAACCCCAAAAAACTATGAATATCAGAAGGATTCAATGGTCTAGGCCAATTCTTCACAGCCTCGGTCTTCTTTGGGTCAACTTTAATACCATCACCAGATTCCACATGACCAAGGAAGAATGCTTCACCCAACTAGAACTCACATTTGTTGAACTTGGAAAATAATTGCTTCCCTCTCAAAGTCTGAAGAACCAACCTCAAGTGATCTATATACTCCCGATCACATCAACAGTAAATCAGAATATCATCAATGAATACAATAACAAAACTATCAAGAAAAGGCTTGAACACTCGATTCATGAGGTCTATAAATATTTTTGGAGCATTAGCCAAACCAAATGACATCACCATGAATTAAAAGTGACCATACCTAGTCTTGAAAGTGGTTTTGGGAATATCACATTCTCGAACCTTTAAATGATGGTAATCGGAGCAGAGATCAATCATTGAGAAATAAGTAGCTCCTTGCAACTGGTCAAACAAGTCATCGATCCTTAGTACCAAATGTTTATTCTTGATAGTCACTTTATTCAACTATTGATAATCAATACACATCTGAAGTGACCCATCCTTCTTTCATACAAATAACGCAGGAGCATCCCAACGCAAAATACTTAGCCTAATAAAACCCTTATCCAAAAGATCCCTCAACTCCTTCAATTCATCTGGGGCCATACAATAAGGAGGAATTGAAATAGGTTGAGTATCTTGAAGGAGATTTATGCCAAAATCCACTTCCCTTTCGTGAGGAACACTAGGCAAATCTTTGGGAAAAATATTTGAAAACTCATTATCCATCGAAACTGACTCAAGAGTAGGTCACTCAGATTCCACATCTCTAACCCTCACAATATGATAGATACACCCCTTAGAAATCATCCTTTGAGCTTTGAGATAGGAAATAAATCGACCTTTAACAACAGAGTCCTTACCCTCCCATTCCAAAACAAGCTCATTTAGAAATTGAATCTTAACTTTTTGGGTTCTATATTCAATAGAGGCATATGAAGAATGCAACAAATTCATCCCAAGAATAATATTAAAATCAAACATCTCTATCTTTACAAGATCACCAAGAAGGACTTTATGCAAGATTGAAACTAGACGACCCTGATAGACTCTTCAGGCAATAATAGATTCACCCACACGAGTATAAACTGATTAGGACTACCTAAAGTTTGCAAGACTCAAATAAAACTTAACAGCCAATAGAGGAGTCACAAAAGATAAATTGGCACTTGGATCAAACAAAGCATAAACATCAAAATCAAAGACTTTTAACATACAAATCACCACATTTGGAGCCTCTTCCACTTCCTGTCTTGCATGAAGAGCATAGAACATGTTCTTTCTGGGAGCATCACCTGCCTGACTATTTTGATGACCTTGAGCACCAATAACCGTTTTACCCTTCTTCAGGTCCTTAGGACAATCATCAACCTTGTGGTCAAAACTACCACACCCAAAGCAAGCACCTGAAGCCTTCCTGCACTTTACCAAGTGATTTCTTTCACACTTGCCACTCTAAGAAAACACTGGACCACCCCTAACCTGTTCCTTCGGGGGAGGCACTCTAGCATTGGCAACCCTTGCACTAGATCCTCGATCCTGATGGAAACGACCAATTCCACCACCACTTCTAGAGTTAAAGAACCTTCCATCTTAACAGACCCTTTATAATCATTCACCTTCCTTTCTTTGATCTTCTCCCCTTAAGTTTGTTCAGCATAAGTCATGATCCTAGAGATGTCCATATCCCGAATCAGCATAGTCATACAACACTCCTTCACAATCAAATCAGAGATCCCAGAAATAAACTTATGCATTCTTGCATGGGGTCAGCCACTAGCATAGGAGAATACTTTGAAAGCTTTGTGAATTTTAGGGAATAGTCCTTCACTGTCATGCCACCTTGTCTGAGATTGATAAACTCTATCATCTTTGCCTCCCTAAGTTCAAGAGAGAAGAAATAATCCAAAAAAGCAAATTTGAACTCTTCCCAACCAACCTGAGCATCAATAAACCTCTCCATCAACCGTTGAGTATACCATACCTGAGCCACATCCTTCAATTGATAAGAAGCAAGCTTGGCTTTCTCCTTAGAAGTCACCCCCATAACAGTCAACACTTTAGTGAGTTCATCAATAAAATATTGTACATCCTCATCGGCCTTTGAACTATAGAACTCTGGAGGATTCATTTGGGTAAAATCTTTCTCCCTAGTGGCTGGAGTCTGAACTTGAGGCGAAAGATTGGCTTGACTTACTTTGTGGCCATGACTTGAGCTAGCATAGCAAGAGTAGAACAAAGCTCATTAAGAGTAATTGGCTCCCCCATAGGATATTGAGGGATTGGGTCCTTATTAACTGGGGCCTGCCTAGGTAAAAGAGATGTTCACGGAGGAATCTTCTAAAATAGTACCCATGATAGTATCAGTGCCAAGAAATCTAAATGCATGGTCCATAGAATGACATAAGAAACAAAAAAGTGAGATAATTCCTAAAATGTCACCATAGCCTCCCACTCATAGGTATGATTCACTTCACACCCATGAATAGGAATCTACTCGACGTAGCATGTTGGACTTTGAGAATTATTTATAATTCTAGTTGCTTTTATACCATCTTTGTCACAACCTGGGAGTACGTCCTAGGAGTGACATGGCGAATAGAAAATTGAGAGTCCCCAAACAACTCTCATACCACACATTCATACATTATCTATCTGAAAGTGCATATATATATATATACAATAAACACATAGTTCTATGGGACAGATAAGTATGACTCAGATTATTAGGATATCATAGGGATAGGGATTAACATGGATTCACATTGCACATAACACATAAAACTACCAACGGGTAAGAAGGACTCAAGGTATGGGGATATCATAGGAGTTAGGAATTTCCATAACATCTCATATCATATAATCCATACATAGAACTTAGTCATAATATCTCAAGGATACACATAATATAAATCATACGAATGACTACAAGATGTCTAACAATGCCTCTAGTCTAGAATAGGTCAAGGGACAAGACACGTGCCAGGCTCACCCTCAAAGTAAAGAAATAGACATCGTAATCATAATAGGTAAATAGAAGTTGGCTTGTCCTTGTATGATAGGACTCACCATAAGCAACTCTAAGTCAATCAACCAACCATGAAAAGGTGGAAGGTGATAGTCTCTGATCCCTACATGGTTGGATCTTACAGAAAATAGAGTATGTATTAGTACATTTGAATGTACTAAGTATGTGGACATGCAAATGCATATGAACAAATTAACCTGCAAATTAATGTTAGATGACAAAACACATAAATAAGAAGAAGTATATATAAGGAAGAATAAGATATCAATATGCCATGGAGTACATGATGCATGAATGTTGTAGTACTTAACATATTAGGGATGGGACCACAATCGACATATAAGACCAAAGGAACTATTACTTGGAATCCTTGTTGTTCACCCTATACCGAAGCAAAAGGGTAGGTCACTTGCCAAAGACGACCCTCATCCCTCAAAGATGGGAATAAACCATCCCTAAAAAGGGGAATAACCATCCCTAAAAGGGGGAATAAAACCTATGTTTGGCACATAGTTATGATAAATGAGACTTCACATAAGGACATCTTAGGTCGAGCCTCTACCCCCAATTTTATTCGGTGCTAAGTCATCATCCCACGAGAAAATATACACATATACATGCTTGAAATCGGAACATAAGTCATTTCAAATCATTACCATACACATTTAGGCCAAAAGACCAAATCATACTTCATGTCATACTTTCATGCATAAGTGTCAGTCAAACATTTATAATCATATTGGTGTAAACACCCAAATTTCTCAAAAATCCATAATCATAGACATTTATATGATCACATTCTTGTCATAATCATATCCTCATCAAGATCATATTCGTAAACATAATTGGGCTTAACTCACTTCATAATCTTAATGAAACCTAATGCAGAAATAGCATAGACAACAGAGATTCATATTTAGAAGTGCATAACAAGGTAAATTCTTTCTTAAATCATAAGAGAATCATAATTAAAATATAATTTAAGCTACCCATACACAGGTTCAAAGTTTAAAGGGACATGCACATGTAAAACTTCATAAATTCCATGAAATTCAATATAGTAGGACTTAAATCATGTTAGAATCATCAATTAAATACAACCCCTAACTCAATTTAATAAAATCAACAACAATTTTAAAACCCCATATTTAAAGTAAGGTCAATTTCATAAAATCAAGTGTAGAAAACATTTGGCGCTTCAGGGTTGAAAGGAGCCATGAATAAATTCTCACATACCTTTTATGACCAAGAAGAATGGAGAACAAAATTTATTGAAGAAGAAGGCCTCTTTGAATTCCCAAGTTTAATCTTCAAGCCTCACTTGAGAGAATCTTATAGGAGAGAGTATTTGAATTTCTAAGTGTAATGAATTGAATTGAATTAGAATAGAGAAGTATAGGTTTGTTCAGATTCTTAGGAGGCTTAGGAAGTCTAAAACAACCTTATAAAGTCAGCAAAATTATAAATATACCATAAATGAAATAGAACAAAAAAAAGATTCTTTGTGGCCGCCAAGCGGCCACACCGTTCGTGGAGTGGCTCATAGACCGTGTACTGGTCCGTGGTCCTGAACTTTGACAAAATTTAGCTAAGGCTGGCTCCTACGGAAGGCTACATGGACCATCAAGTATTAAATGTTCTGCGAGAGCTTCCATCTAGTAGACACAGCGAAACATTAACCTTATACTTATAACATACCTTAGGATGAGACCTTCACGAAACACTCCACCAAGACCCATGTTGAGGACCACGAGACCCCCACACGGACTATACAAGGCTTCAGAATCCGTATAGGGTCTCCTGGTTCCATGCCTTAGCAAATTTTCCAACACAAATCCCTGTCTAGGTAGGTTTACGAAAAAGGACATAACTTCTTCATACGAACTTGGAATCAAGTGAAACCAGTTGCGTTGAAAATTGCACTCAAAGAGATTCAGTTTGATTAGTCATATGCCACCAATTTAATATTTAGCTATGATATATGATCATTTAAATTTGACTCTTCCAAAGGTTCTTAAGTAAAACTTAACCAATGAAATTCTCTTGAACATGGCCATATAAGAGAGACTCGTGATGATAATTAACCACTCAAAATGAGTTAAAAATCAGTGCACACCACATCATCATGGTTTTTCAAAGTCCGGGTCCTTACGTCTAAGAGCTTAAAAATTGTGATGGATTCTATTTTCAGTCTAGAAGACATCCATCTTCGCATTTTAAAATTTTGTTTAATGGTCCGACCTAATTCCTGTTAACTTGAAATTCAACTTTACTTGTATCATTTTAACAAAATTCACCAGAACATCATATGTTTCATAGTTAGACCTAAAGAACATGGTCCAGGTGAACCTGGAATAGTCATCTATAATAATCAAGATGTGTTTCTTCTCATATCTACGTTGGATCTTAATAGGTCCACATAAATCCATGTAGTTCAATTTAAAAGGTCTGGATGTGTTGACTTGCTTATTCAGCTTGAAAGAAGATCTAGTGTGTTTACCTTTTACACATGCTTCACAAATTTTCTTATTAGCTAACTTCATCTTAGGCAAACCATGAACCAGGTCCCTAGCAAAAAGTTTGTACAACAAAAAAGGAATAACATAACCAAGTTGTTTATGCCATAGTTCTACATTCTCACTTTCAGCACTAAGACATGTAAGGTCTTTTTCCCTACACAATATCCAAATCTGCTAATACATGTTTTTTACTTTTCTTTCAACAAGGATCACTTCTTAAGACGTCATATTTATGACAGTATATTTATCTAAAAAAAATATGATCCAAATGGGCGTGGTTAAATATATTAACAAAATATCCCTTAGCTTGGGTTTTTAATATGATTGTTTATTTTATATTATTCTATAAATACTCTAAATATTCTATATTCTGACTTTCTAAATATGAGTATAAATTGTTTTGTAATAATTATTCAAGTAACATTATGTTATCTATTGTTTTTAGCCAATATGTCAGGTATTCATGATTTATCATTGGTCTGAATATAGTTCTAATTCTAAATAATACTCTAATTCATTTAAATCATTTAAGCTTTCTATTGTTAATTCTGTAAATTCTTGGTTTATGAATTCTTCTATTTCTGTTTTTACCAATGTATCATAAATTTTTTGTGTAACATCACCATTTATGTTTCTTAGTATGTATAATACAAGCGTTTTATATCTGATGTCATCATCTAGCAAATAAGTATTAATCATTTTCATATGTTATGCTTTTTAACAATATTCCTTCTAACCTCTTTGTTTATCATGACAATTATCATCTTATAATAAAGGTATTAAAAACTGTTCTCCGGTCAATGCTATAGTGTTCTGCTTCGATCATTTACCCTAACAGCGCCTCAACATTTCAGGTACTTCCCTATTACGGCTTCTCTGCCTTTTTGGTTTCCCTATTCTGGATGACATAGTCTGGGCATAATTACTCTTAGCATATTATTTGAATATAGCAAACTTACTCAAACAGTTCATCATAAAATTATTATAATATGATAAATACCACAATATCTAAGATATTATCAGGAATATAAATATTTAGCTACATTATTGAGAATGATATTACCTTTTTTTGTAGATTTTCTTGTGATGACTCCATAGTTTCTTTAAAACAAATATATATTAGAGTGAGAAGGAGGTGATTAGAGAGAGTTGTGATCAGAATTGCTTGCCCTTCAATTGAGGCGAGCTCCTCTATTTATAAGCAATCCAAATCTCTTTTACAGACTCCAAAGACCAAATTACTATTTATGAATAGTAAGGGCCACTACTATTTGTGATATGAGGCCTACATACTTTAATAATTCACATGTCCTGACTCTGACTTATTACTGACACATAAAGTAGACGCACTCAGTTCAGCTTTTCCACGTGTTATGGTAGTGATTGAAGACTGAGTTCACACGCAAACTATTGGCTTTATTCAGCCGACACTAAAATTCAAAATAGTCATTTACAAACAATAATTTACATTATGTCTTTGTTAATTTACATTATTTCTTTGTCCTTATCTTCTTTATTCCTTCAGCTGTCTTTGTTAATCCAGCTGGACGACCGACACATAGTTATCTTCACCATCGCATTTTGAACATATATGGTTTGGGTATTTGTGACTGATCATTTTGCAGTATCTGGCCAGCAGGTCTTCTGATATTATATTTCTCCATATAGCTCTTGTAGTGGGATGTTGTTCTGGTTTTAGGAGGTTAAGTATCCATTGTCTTATTTCCTCCATATCTTTTCACTGTGTTCCCTGCAGTTTGAGTAGATCATAGTTTGTTCTCATATATAATAGGTCCATACTGAGTTTCCTTTCAAGTAGTTTGGTGATAATTCTTGCAGTATTGTGGCTAATCCGATTATCCTCTTATGTGCATATAATGTTGGTATCTCTTCTTTTGTTATTTCATCTTGTTGGTCAATCTTTCCGGGTATTATCATTTCTCTTGTAAATCCTATTTAATAACTTGAACCACTGATTTTATCTCATGGTACAATATTTCTGCTGTTGTTGTATAACACTTTATGAAAAATAATTTTCCGCCAGTAATTGTTTTGTAAAGTAAAAATGCTTTGTCTAGTTCTGGAATCATAGCTACTTCATTTCCATCTTGTGTATATAGTGTATTTAATAGTCCAAAATTGTAGCAAGTTGCTACTAGATTGGTATTTGTTCCTGGTTGTGCTATTAACTTATTTATCCTTGTAGGTGTTGGGTGATATAATTCGTAGTTAGGTTCGTAGCTGTTTTAGATCTGGGGTTTTTGTTTAGGAAGGTTTGGATTTCATAGATATTATCTATGTATTTTTTGGATATGTAGTTGTAGATTTTCTTATCTTGCTCTAGACTTTCATTATATGTGGTAGTTTGAGGGGATAAGATTTTTTTTCGTGGTTTGGATACAAAAGGTTTTGAAAATAATAGGTTATTGGTATTGACATAATTTTCTCTTCCCTTTTTTGTTGTTGTAGATGTACTGGCTACCATTCCTAATGTTGTAGCTGCATTCAACAAATTACTATTATGGGTTTTTAGGTGTGTCCCAACTCACCTTATAGTTCTAGAATTTTTAAGTCTTCCGATCGACTTAGCTCTACATGTTTTAAGCCATCCTGCTGACTTTTCTTTATCTTCTGTAATTCTTCGTCTATATTTTCTATTTTTTCAGAAAGCGTTTTCACTGTTTCTGAAAGTATAGTTAATGTTTTGAACATAGCTTGTAATATATCTTCATTCTTTGTAGTTGTTTC
>JBCEWC010018185.1:0-12093 GCA_038996855.1 Solanum aculeatissimum
CTTAAACTCAACCCGTGGACACCAAAACTCAACCATGGCTTGTAGTACATCATAGAATGCCAACCATAAGTAGATTTCAAAAATTTTTGAGTTGTTACATCAGCTTTTCATCAACAATGGATCATCAAGTAACATGTAATAAAAGCAAATAATCATGTTCAAGGAGATGAAATATGCAAGATATCCACACACACATACACACACAAACACACACACACACACACACACACATATATATATATATCATGTATCTCAACAATAGAAACCACATCTCAACAATAAAAATCGATAAATTCTCAAGTGTCTCAATATCACCATAGTGTTAATATATCCATCATATCATAACATAAGCACCACCTGCCTATCCATATCGAATAACTCACAAGATCTTAAATACACAATTAATTGATAGTCAATAAGCCACAATATGAACAATTCTTCTATTAAATATATCATGATCAAGCCTACGATAATAAAATTCTATCCCCAAAGTACTTAATTCCATACAAATAGGAGTATACAAGGTTCATTCATACTTAACAAATGGCTAGAAGTCCACTTGCCTCAAATAAATTCCCAAATCAAGTCAAATTTGCCACCTTTCCCCTCTTTCGGTACTCTAAATCACCAAAATCTATTCAAATATTACATCACAATTACATAACAAATTTAATGAAACTAAAATCACACAATTCAGAGAAAAAGGGTAAAATAATAAAAAATCTCCTGCCGAAAAACATTTCCGGAATCTAAAACTTAATATATGAAAATGTTCTTCCCATAATAAGGAACTCAACAATGAAAATTATTTTGAAAATGGAGTTAAGATGAGGGAGAAATCAACATTTCAAGTCTAGAAAATCCGTATCCGAAAACCCCCAATTTACACCAATAAAATTCAAAAAATAAAATTTAAAATCATCAATTAATCAATGTAAATCAATGAAATAGGTTAGAAAATAGTTACCCAATCACTTTGCCTTGAAAACCCATGAAATCTCTCTTGAAAACGAAGCTTGAAGAGTTGAAAATGGTGAAAAAGACTTAAATTACGTATTTTAAAAGAGTTCACTATCTAGGTACATGGAGTACTCCAAGAACGCGGATAAGGTTCCGCGAATGTGGAGCTTTCTCTCCATCAACCCTCCACAAATGCGGGGAATCAATCCGAGAACATGGAGGTTCCCTCGAGTTATCTCTGCGAACGTGGAGAGGGGTTCCGCGAACGCGGAGGGCACATAGGCCATACCTTGTCGAACACGGCCCCACACCCATGAAGACGGAGTGTAAGGTGCGTGGCACTAAAAACAACACAAATCAACAATGCTTAACCATCTATAAACAAGAACTGGACCCTTGAGAAGTTTTTCAGAATTCGGTGAACACAATCCAAACATGAAAATGTACCAGAAATAATTATTTGGACTCAATGGAACTGTCATAATTTGAATCTGAAACCCTCGTGGTCCCAAACCCAGGAAAGATCATTTAAACTAGTTTCGATCTCAAAAACTCAAAATATTCTCGGAAGCTCTAAAAATTACAAGAAGGCATTTCTATTGTTAGTTTTATCATCTGGAAGCACAGGAATTGATGGAATTTCAATACAAACTTCCAAACTTCGAACATTAACCTAAGTCAAACTTATGATCCTAAATGAACTAAAAATACAACTTTGGACCTAAAATCTTTATTATTACTCCAATTTTGTTCTACAAGTTCTTCTAGATCGAATTTGGCATTCCAGAACTGATGGTATTGACAAAATCATATTCAGACGCCCGAAACTCAAAATGACCTCAAAACTCAAAATTTCCAACTTTAAGCCTTCTAAATCTCTTTCTTTTGCAAGACTCCAACCTTTTATAAGATTTTCAAAATATAACTTTTAGACTTATCCAAAAATGATCCAAGGTAACTTTTGAGAAGGACAAAATGGTAATTAAGTCAAAAATGCTAAAAATGACCTTTAGAGTCATTACATCATTCACCACTAAAAACCATGTTCGTCTTCGAACATAAAGAAAAGGGAGGAGTCTCAATAGAAGTAACCCAGAGTATGAAATACCATTCTTGAAGTCATTAACTACTTCTAATTAACCTCATTTCTAAGAGCCATACCATCAGAAAGTACTATCAAGAATAAGACTTATGAACCAACATAAAATTCTACCCTCCAAAAGTAACTACTGAGTCAGAAACAAGCCAATGAACTAAATTTGAACCAACGCCCTTATATCACAGTGTACTCATCAAGAGGAACTTCCACCTATGATACCACAGGACATCTCAAATCTATTTCCTTTGAAGGCCAAGAATCAACCCGGAATAATTACAACCAATTGCAACATACAAAATATCACAAACCCCATCCAAATTCTATCTTCATAATATAATCCTTCCTGAATTTAAATTGTGAAATTTCAATACTTCAACAATACAACTTCATAAGAAAAAATCCAATTAAATCTAGCCCAAAGTAGGTAATTGATGGAAAAAACAACAATGTCTGATATTCCCAAGCTTATAAAACCTCAAATGACACTGCCCGAATGCTGGAACAGTAGCCGAATCTGGTATGGTGCCTTTTCTACAAGATGCGATTATTAAATTAAACATCAACCCCAATCACATGTAATTCGTTCAAACACTCGTTCCCTCATGCCAACTTAAGAAATTCTCGATCACCCATGAATTTTGTGTACCATAAGCATGTATCCTTTATTTACCACTAAGTAACTACATAACCCATCATGTTAGACCAAGCTAACTTCCATAAACTAAGTTGTATCCATCCGATATAAAAATCATCAATGAGACATAAAATCATAAATACTTTCTATAATGTTTCCATGGGTCACCTGCCATGTATAAGCAATCCATCCTAACATGAAACAAAATAATTCTCACACATCACTATTTTTCATTTAATGAAAATGAAGCTTCCTGAAAGGTAGTTTATAATCCTTAGTAACTCGATGGTGAGTCCGTCTATCTCACAATGTCATATACACTCGAAGTGAAAAACCCATACCATTTACAACCTTGAGCCATGGCTCGATGTAATAACCTAAAAAATTTTGAACTTATTGATGAATGATTGAGGTCTGATTTAAGTCTACCTTGGTTGGCTCTTAAGTTTTTAGAATCTCTCTTGGGTGACCGTATTCAAAGAAATTGCATTGGTGAAGTTTTGCTCGACATCTTATGAGAGTACTGAATTCAAATGGTCATGTTTCTTGGTACGGGATGAAATATGTAGGCCACGACCTATAAAATTGAATATCTTTGAGTTATATTTCCTATGCACTTGATTTTGCTTGATTCAGAGTTTGGATGTAGAAGTTATTGCCTTTTTAGTGAGACTGCCTGCATAGGGATTCGTTATGGAAAAAGAAATAGGAAGATTGGCTAAGGAACTGTGTCACGGTAGTCTCGTAGGTTGTGTGTCACTTGATGGTCCATGAGGCAGGCCGTGTGGCCTCTCATGAGGTGTGGTAAGGTGTTTCGAAATGGCCTTGGCCTAAGGATCGATTCTATGTATAAGGTTAACGTTTTGAGAATTGCATTAACTTGATGGTGGGGTTCACGGGCCGTATGGAGCCTCCAGACCCATGAACCAGTCCGTGGGACGTTGTCAGCCAGCAGCTAAGGCTCTGAGCCTAGGAAGGCTCCACGGACCACCTCAGATCCGTGTGAAGTCTCACGACTTGTGTGATTGCCCGTATGGTTGCGAGAGGTGAATTTTTCTATGTTTGGTATCTTTGTTGACAAGTCAATTCTTCAAGTGTAGCTTCACGGGAGAAGCTGACGGTCCGTGTGACCCTTCATAGTCCATACCGTGTAGGTGTCATTCCAATTTTTGCCTATCTGATTATAACATTGGTTCGTCGCTTCCAAGTGGAGCTTCAAAGGAGAAGCTGACGGTCCGTGTGACCCTTCACGGTCCATGTAGTCGACCGTGAGGGTGTCTTCCAGTTTTTCTCTCTGTCTTGGTGGGTTCCTTGTTTTCAAGTGAAGCCTCACGGACCGTGAGTCACTATACGGTCCGTGTAGCTGACTTTGGGAGTGACATTTTCAGTTTTCCTCCTCGTTTCATTAATAGTTTAATTATAATTTTTAACTAATCCTAGGGACGTTTTAGCCTTCCTAATCCCCCCCTAAACCTTTGATTTATCCCTTACACTCTCATTCAATTTAAAATTCATTCAAACACTTAGATTATTTTCAGATCCTCCTTTCTAAAAGCTCTCTTCCTAATGTAACTTGAACGTTGGAATTAGAATTCAAGGAAGCTCTCTTCTTCAATCTCTCTTCTCTCTAAAGCTTCTTAGTAATCAAGGTATGTGGGATTGATTCATGGTTCTCCTTTCAACCATGAAGACCCAAACCTCCTCTTCTTCAATTTTTATGAAATTAAGCTTACTTTAAATATGGTCTTTAAATTTATTATTAATTTAATTAAATTGAAGTATGGGCTGTAATTTTTATATGATTTTAAGATGATTTAAATTCAATTATCATGATTTGCATTAAAATTATGAAGATTTGAATATGCATTGTCCCTTGAAAGCTTGTTTAGGCATGGGTAATTTAAATTGAAATTTTCTCATTGATTTCACTTGAATTTCATATTATATTGTTGGATTAAGATTGAATCTCTATTTATCATGCATTCATCTCATCATTCATGACATATACATACATGGAAACTTGATTTTGATGAAACTCTTGTTATGGGCTAGTCCCATCTTGACTTGACTTGACTTGATTTTTGTCAGACATAGGATATGACTAGAATGTGATCATATCTTGTCTTGACTTGGATCTTTGAGAATCTTGGGTGTTTACACCATCTTGTACTTATTTTGGCTCTATGAGCATCTTGGGTGTTTACACCATCTTGTACTTACCTTGAATGAGCTACTCCTACGCATTGATCCTTGCACTTGATACTTGAATTCTTGTTTTGGCTTTTGAGCCCAACCTTGAATTGTATTGATTTGAAAGAAAAGTATCCATTTGAAATCTTGTATATGTATCTGTATTCCAGTGGGATGAGACTTAGCACCGAGGGATTAGAGTCAGGGTGAACTATCTCCAAGGGTCCATACTCCTTTCCGTCAAACCATGCGCTAACATGGGATTTTCTCTTTTAGGGATTAACTTGTATTCCTCTATTTAGGATTGACTTGGGATCTACCTGGAAAGTAGTCCAATTCCAAGTAGTAGCTTGCGTGGTCTCTCTTGCTGTCGGTTGAGGTCACATCCCTGCTATGAATACGGAACTATCGCATTCATGCATCATGGATTTCATGGCATATTGATATAAAATTCTTCTTTTATTTATATATTCCTTCTATATATATGTGCCCTTGCCATCTAGTTTGCTTGATAGGTTCATGTTCATATACATTGCATGTCCACATACTTAGTGTATTATATGTGCTAACCCATACTGTTTATCTACATGATCTAACCATGTAGGGGCCAAAGACGACGTCAATCCACCTTTGGATGCTTAACTTGTGATCTTGGATTGTTTCTTGTGGTGAGCCCCTTTCCTTCGAGGGCAAAACCCACTTCCTTTATCTTATGTTTTGTTATATCTTTTCTATCTTATTGTATGACTTCAGGGTGAGCCCGGGTAATGTCATGGCCCCCGTCTTATTCTATGTAGAGGCATTGTTGGACATATCAGATTCTATTATATGCTCGTATTACGTGGTTGTGTGAGATGCTATGACTATATTATGTTTTGACTACGATTAAGCTTATGTTATCTTGATTTGTTTTGATGAGATTGTGATTATGTGGATAGTCCCAAGTCCCTCCTTGCCCGACCCTAAGAACATACTTGTTATGTGCTACGTGATTCATGCAAATCCCTTTCCCGATGACATCCCCATAGGTTAAGTCCAAAGCCTCGAAATACCTTAGAATTTTGTGTTTCTTATTAAATTACGCGCTTCTGAACCAATGATGTGTAAATTAATGCTAAGATGGATTATTTGAGAACTCTCGGGTTCTCATTCGCTATGTCACATCTAGGCCCTACTCTCGGGTCAAGACAAAGATGGTATCAGAGCACTAGGTTTGTAAATGATCCTCGGAGTCCAACATGCCGCTTCAAGTAAAGTCTTATTCATAGGTATGATGCACTTTATGCCTATGAGTGAGAGGCTACTATGACGTTTTAAGAATTGTCTTACTTTATTATCTTCTATGTCATGCTATGAGTCGTTTATGAAATTTCGTGAATGGTTGGTATCCTTGTCACCCTTTCAGAAGATCCCTCTACGAAGAGCTCCTAGACAGGCCCCGATGTACGAGGAACAAGCCCCTCAAGAGCCTTTAGGGGAACAAGTGATTCATGCTAAATTCAAAACTATGGTTGCTATGTCGGCTCAAGTGGTGACTAATCAAGCCCGGCCAACTAATCCTACTCCTGGTAACACCCCAGCCTCTAGGGTGAGAAACTTCACTCGAATGAATCCCCTGAAGTTCTTTGGTTCGAAGGCCGACGAAGATGCCCAAGAATTTGTGGATGAACTCACTAAAGTGTTGAATGTCATGAGTGTGAGTTCTGAGGAGAAAGCTGAATTGGTTGCTTATCGGTTTAAAGACGTGGCTTAGGTGTGGTACAATCAATGGTTGATCGAGAGGGTTGTTGATGTTAAGGTTGACTGGTAAGAGTTCAAGTTTGCGTTTCTGGACCGTTTCTTCCCTCTTGAACTTAGGGAGGTCAAGATGACCGAATTTATTAATCACAAGCAAGGTGGCATGTCTGTGAGTAACTATTCTCTCAAGTTCGCCAAGCTCTCAAAGTATGCTCCGATGCTAGTAGTTGATCTCTGTGCAAGGATGCACAAGTTTATTTCATGGGGTCTCTGATTTAGTAGTGAAAGAATGTCGCACCGCTATGCTTATTCAGGAGATGAATATATCCAGGCTTATGACTTATGCTGAACAGATTGAGGGGGAGAAACTCAAGGAGAGGAGGTTGAATGACTTTAAGAGGGTCTGGTTTGATGGTAGGTTCTCTAACTCTAGTAGTGGTGGTGGGAATGACCGATTCCAACAAGGCCAAGGCTCAAATATGAGGTTTGCCAATGCCAGGGTGCCCCCTCCCAAGGCAAAAGTTGGGGGTGGACCATTGCCTATTCAATGTGTCCAGTGTGGAGGAAATCACTCAGGTGAATATAGAAAGAAGTCGGGTGCTTGCTACGGGTGTGAAAGTATGAACCACAAGGTTAGTGATTGTCCCAAGAATGCAAAGAAGGGTCAAGTGGTTCTAGGTGGTCAAGATCAGCCGAAAGTTCAAGATAGGGGTCCTCCCAGAAACAATAAGTTTTATGCTCTTCATGCCAGGCAGGAGGTAGATGAGGCTCTGAATGTTGTGATAGGTATGTTAAAAGTCTTTGATTTTTTGAAGCTTATGTTTTGCTTGATCCAGGTGAAAATTTATCTTTTGTGACTCCTTTGTTGGCTGTTAAATTTGGTTTGAGTCCCAAAACTTTGAAGGAACCTTATTCGATAGTCTATCATTGCCCGGAAAGTGTATCGTGGTTGTTCTATTTCTTTATTGTACAAAATCATTCCCGGTGACCTTGTAGAGTTTGAGATGTTTGATTTTGATATTATTCTTGGGATGGATTGGTTGCATACGTTATATGCCTCGGTCGATTGTATGACTAGACAAGTCAGATTCTAGATTCCTAATGAACCTGTTTCGGAATGGAAAGGTAGTGATTCTGTTGTTAAGGGCCAATTTATTTTCTATCTCAAGGCCCGGAGGATGATTTCTAAGGGATGTATCAATCATATATGAGGGTTAGAGATGTGGAGGTTGAGTTACCTACTCTTGAATCAGTTTCGGTGGTTAATGAATTTCTTGATGTGTTTCCTGAAGACTTGTCCGATATTTCTCCTAATAGAGAAGTGGATTTTTGCATAGATCTCCTTCCGGATACTTAATATATTTCCATTCCTCCTTACCGTATGGCTCCAACTGAACTAAAGGGGTTGAAGGATCAGTTGAAAAACTTGTTGGAGAAAGGCTTCATCATGCCAAGTATTTCACCTTGGGGTGCTCCCGTGTTATTTGTGAGGAAGAAGGATGGTTCGCTCCAAATGTATATCGATTATCGGTAGTTGAACAAGGTGACATCAATAATAAGTACCCATTACCCCGGATAGATGACTTGTTTGATCAACTCTAAGGAGCTACTCATTTCTCTAAGATAGATCATCGTTCAGGTTATCATCAATTGAAGGTAAGGGATTGTGATATTCCTTAGACAGCCTTCCAAACTTGGTATGGGCATTTTGAATTCGTGGTAATATCATTTGGTTTAACTAATGCCCCGACGGTGTTTATGGATCTTATGAATCGATTATTCAAGCCATTCTTTGATAATTTTGTAGTTGTTTTTATTGATGATATCCTAATTTACTCCCAAAGTGACCGAGAGCATATGGGTCACCTGAGGGTAGTGCTACAAGCCTTGAGGGAGAAGAAGTTGTTTGCCAAGTTTAGAAAATGTGAGTTTTAGTTTGGAGAAGTTTCTTTTCTTTGTCATGTGGTATCCGGTGATGGTATTAAGGTTGACCCCAAGAAGATTGAAGTCATAAAGAATTGGCCTAGACCATTTACCCCTTCTGATATCCGAAGTTTCCTTAGGTTGGCTGGTTACTACTGTAATGACCCAAAAACTTTTGAACCTCATAATAGTTGGTCTTGGTTAGTGTTGAACTTGTCATGGTTTAATTTTTGTAGTCATGGGCTGCATCTAAGTGGGCGGATCTGATAAGGGATTGTTTTAATGGAGTTGTAAGATCGGTTGGGCAGTGGACTTTGAAAAGCCATATCCTTTGGTACAAGATGAACTGTGTAGGATACCATATATCAAATCAAATCTCTTCGAGTTATCTTCGCAATGCAACTAGTTTCACTCAATTCAGAGTTTGGATGTGAAAGTTATGGATGTTACAGTGAGACTATCGTAATTGAAAGTATACTGAAAAAAGGTTGTGGAATAAGGTCTAAGGGTTGGACCACGGACCGTTTTGTGGTCCACGACCTGTGGTGGTGCTTGTGGGTTAGTCCAGTGTGCTCCTAGGGGTTGGGGGCCAATCCATGGACCAAGTGTGGTCTCATGCACCACTTCACGGTGCGTGTGACCCTTCACGACCCAAGAGGGGTCCCGTGAAATGATCCATAGAGTTGGCCAAGGTCGAGGGCTGGACTCCGAACCAAGTGATGCTCCATGGACCAATACATGGTCCATGTGAAGTTACGCAGTCTGTGAGGCTCCTCGTGAAGTGATCCAGAAAGTCCCCCGAGAGTTCAAACTGAAGCCGAGGCCAAGCGATGCCTCACGGACAGGTTCACAGAGCGTGAACCTGTAGACGGCCATTGAAGTCCTTCCGTGGAGCACTGTTTTCAGTGATCTAGTCCGTTTCATTAATGATTAATTCGTAATTTATTTAGATCCTATGCTCCTTTTGGACTTTCTAAAGTCTCCTAACTCCCCTAAATCAAACCCTAATCCCCTTTCATCCATTCTAAAATTCTTTAATCCTCAAAAAGATTCTCTCAATCCTCTTGACCTCCATTGATGAAAGCTTGAATAAATTTGGGAAAATGCATCTTTCTTTCAATTCCATTCAATTCTCTTGAATAATCTCAAGGTATGTGGGTTTGATTCATAGGTTTCCTTCCATCCATGAAGACCCAAGAACCCTCCTCTTTAAATTTTGAATATAAGCTTTCTTTAATTATGGGTTCTTTAAATTTTGATGTATTTTATTGCATTGAGTTGTGGGATGTAGAAATTAGGTGATTTAATGATGATTTAAGTTTGAATTTTATGAAATGTATGGAAGTTCAGGAAGGATCAATGTGCATGTCCCTTTAATGGTTTAAAATGCATGGGTAAATTGCATTATGTTTTAGATTGAGATTTTATCATGAATTATGTTGAATTATATAATGAATTATGGTTTAAAGTTTGAATTCTGCATTACCCATGAACTTGATTCCTCATTCATGGCATATGCATTGAAGTATGGTTATGATGAAACTCTTGTTAAGAGCATGACCCTCTTGTTATGATATGATATGTTAACGCTTGTGATCACATATTCTTTTGTTATGGCTCTTTTAGCATTTTTCGTGCTTGAACCACTTTGATATGTTTTGAACGCTTGATATGATAAGCTATGTAGATGAGCTACTCTTATTGCATTGATATGAAATGGTTTTGGAAATTCTTGTTGGCTTTTAGCCTAAGTATGGATATGGATTTGATCATGATTTGGTGTTGTCAAATGATGCATGGTTTTGAAAGAACATCAACTCTTAGTTTTGAAAGGCTTGCATGTGTATATATGTATTCCCGTGGGATGAGACTTAGTACCGAGGGATTGGAGTAGTATCCCTAAGGGTCCCACTCCTTTCTGTCAAACCATGTGCCAACATGGGATTTCTCCCTAGATGGGATGACTTATTTGTTTCCCCTTGTTGAAGGTTGATTAGGGATCTACCTGGCAAGTGGTCTGGATCTAAGTAGTAGCTCACTCGGATCTCCTCTGGTGTCGATTGAGGTCACATTCCCGCTATAATATGATCTTAGGTTGCATTTCATGCATCATGGCAAGACATATTGTTATGACATACTCCTCTTTGGCTTAGTGTATTCCTTTCGTATCACTTGTCCCCTTGTCATCTCATTGGTCATACTATATTGTCATACATATTGCATGCCCGCACACTTAGTACATATTTTATGCTAACCCATACTCTTTATCTACATGTTCTAACCATGTAAGGACCGGTGACGACTTCTTTCTTCCATTGGACGACGAGTGACATCTTTGGAGCAAATTGCTTGTGGTGTGCCCTTTGTTTAAGGGCAATATCTACTTTTTATCTTCCTTGCATTTGTTCCTTACTTTATGTATTGAGGGTGAGCCCCAAACTATGTTGAATCCCCGCTCTATCTTATGTAGAGGCTATGTTGGACACACAAAACTCTTGCATGTTGTATTATGATTTATGGAGATATTGTGACTATTGGGATTTTTTTATGGAAATGATGTTTTGATTATGCTTATGGTTATGTTTATGGGATTGTGAATGTTGGGAATATGCTTTTATGGAAAGTCCTCTAACCCGGTATGCCCCCATAACTTGAGTCCTACTCACCCACCCCTTAGAAATACTTGTTAGGTGCTATGTGATTCATGTTCATCCCTTTCCCGGCAACATCCCCATAGCTTGAGTCCAAATCCCTGATTCCCCTAGAATTATGTGTTATGTGTTTACTTTTCCACGCTTCCAAACCAATGATATGTGCAATGATGCTATGATGGCTTGATCGAGGACTTTTGGGTTCTCCTTCGTCATGTCACATCTAGGCCCCACTTCTGGGTCGTAAAAAAGATGATATTAGAGCCCTAGGTTTGTAAATGATCCTCGGAGTCCAACATGCCACGTCGATTAGAGTCTTGTTCATGGGTATGATGCACGCCATGCCTATGGACGGGAAGCTATGATGATGTTTTTGGAATTTTCCTCATTTCATTGTTATCCTATGTCGTGCTGTGAGCTGTTACGATAAATTCCTAAACTCTTGGTATTCTTGTCTCTCTTTCAGAACATGTCTCCTAGAAGAGCTCCCTTCCCCCGTCAATCTCGAGAATTTGAGGAACTAGTCCCTAGAGCACTAGTAGAGGAGCAAGTATCTCATGCAGAGTTTAGAAATATGGTATCTATGTTGGCCCAAGTAGTGGCTAACCAAGCCCGGCCAACTAATCCTGTGAATGTTGGTACTCCGGCTTCTAGGGTGAGGGATTTCACCTGGATGAACCCTCTAGAGTTCTTTGGCTCAAAGGTGGATGAGGATGCTCAAGAGTTTATTGATAAACTCACTAAGGTATTGACTATCATGGGGGTGAGTTCAGAAGAGAAAGCCGAATGGCCGCATATCAATTTAAAGATGTGGCCTAAGTATGGTATAACCAATGGCTAGTTGAGAGGATGGTGGATGTCAAGGTTGGGTGGGAAGAGTTCAAAATGACCTTCCTTGA
>JBCEWC010018186.1:0-12092 GCA_038996855.1 Solanum aculeatissimum
AGTTTTCTTCAAACCTTTCCCCCTACCCTTCTTATGTTTCGTGACTTCGGGATTATTAACCTTACCGCGAGCAACACTCCCAGATTGAAAAAAAAATATTTATACATGAAATCATGAAGGTGAAAAAATATTGTTATATGTCAAAAAATGAAATTTAACATAAAAAATGAGTACGTTGCATGTAACATTCGCAGATTTTATTTCCTGATTCAAACGAAATCTTTTCATAATCGATATTCCATTCTCGAAATCACTATCCTGAGGCAAATCAACCTTCCCTTTTCCTTTTCTCTTCGAAGATTTTGAAGGACCCTCGCCGGATAAAGACATTGTAAAGAACAATCGACAAAAGGAATATGATTAACGAAAGGAACAAATAATGCAAAAGGAAAGAAAATGAAGTTTCAAGGGGTAATGAATATGGAAGGAAAGAGACTAATGTTGGAGAACAAAAAGTCACATTGGAAGAAACAAAAACTTTTCAGTAAAAAGGGGGAGGGAGAAGATAATAAGATACTTGAGGAATATAAAAAGTAAAAATTTTAGTAATCACATAGTGTAAGTAACAAATTCCAATATATCCCAACTCTTTGCAAATTTACAAAAATCCCTTAAAATAATCATTATGTGAATACACTGTGTTGAACCAGATTCATATGTAAAGATTCATTATATTCAAATTTCAGTTACAATTTAAACGGAAAGTAGAATCCTATCCCTAAAATTTTGCTAAACAAATACTAATCAAGTCCCAAACAATTAGGCAACAATACGTTTCAAATATTAAAAAATTTACAGATCTTCAACCTGGAACGAACATGAGCGATACTGTAAACACAAAAAATGAACCAAAGTGTGTCGAATGTGGCAATTATGTTGAGATCTGATGCGAAGAGGTATGTAGGTGATTTGTATCATGCATTAGATTCATATAGATTATCTTAATTATTGTATCATGTTTTATAATTTTTTAAAAATAATATATGAATTATTTATATGTATGATGAATCAAACAAAATGTTGGTGTACCGTGTACTGTGACACACTGCAATGTGTTTGATTTCGTTCATGTGATATGATGAATCTATTTGTTGTGTGGCTCTGAGAAAATATGCGTTGGATTCATAAACTGATAGTAGTGAGAAAATAAACTGGTGAATCATAAGAAAAAATATTGTATCATGCATTAGATTCATATAGATTATGTTAATTATTGTATCATGTTTTATAATTTTTTTAGGAATAATATATGAATTATTCATATGTATGATGAATCAAACAAAATGCTGGTGTATCGTGTATTATGATACACTGCAAGGTGTTTGACTGGTTCATGTGATATGATGAATCTATTTGTTGTGTAGCTCTAAGAAAATATGCATTAAATTCATAAATTGATAGCAGTAATAAACTTGGGAGATTTGAACTTGTAGTTTCATTCTTCTTTGATTTGACTTCTTCCTTTTTCTTCATGGCTAGTAAACCTTGGATCTGTTTTCATGAAAAGATTATAAACACCATCTTGAATAGTTTTTTCTTACTCTAATTGGGTGAACCCAATACTAAATGATAGAGGATTAGCCATATATATCACAATATGAATTGATAAAAAAAATAACACAATTTTATTGAATGAAGTTAACATATCTTTTTTTAAAATTGAAATTGAAGAATTGAGGGAGATAATGCCGATTGAAACTGAAAAGAAAGAGGAAGTAACTAATGCTATGTGAGCTTAATTTTAGAAGTGATTTTAGGGTTGTTGAGAAAGAGGTGGTAATGGAAAAGGAATGAATCGGGTGATGATAAAGAGAAATAGAAAAAGAGGGATTTTGAAATTATTAAAATTGATAGGGAATATTTGAGAATATGATAAAATAAGATATGTAATTTGGTAAAAAAATCCATATAAAAAGTACAACATTGTATTGTCAAATTCCAATGAATAAAAATATTATGATAAATGAATAAAAATAAATGTACACGGCACAAAAAATTAAAAAACGCTAAATGAGGTAAATTAATGTATCCTAATACACCTAATATATGCACAAAAAAAAGACCATAAATAAAAGACTTTTCAGTATACTATTAAATGATCATTAAGTGTGTATTTTCTTTTTTTTTTAAAATGAAAAATGAAAAAAAATAATAAAATATTAGATGACATAAATATAAATAAAAACCTTAAATTAGTAAATATTTTGAGGTATTGACATAATTTGTAATTTAAACTCTTAAATTTGTATAGTATTACAATTTTTTCTTAAATTATAAATAATATATGTGGTCGATCATAATAATTTATGTAGTTCAAAACTTTATAATTTTATGTTGGTTACATTTTAATATTTTTTAATATTATAAAATGTAGCATTATGATTTTCTGCCCGTTAATGGCATTGGGTGTCATCTTAATATTCTTCTTAATTCTCATTGGCTTAATTGTCATTAGAGAACATTTGAGGCTTTATTTTCTCAATAACTTCTTGTAACATATGTAACCTCTAGGTCATTTATCTTCTTTATTAATCTACTCTAATTACTTCTTATTCATTGCATGGAAGACTTCCTCAACTATTAATAGTGGAAGTCTTCATTTATTTTGGTAGAGAAAATACAAGAGAAAAACATAGAGTGCATAAAAGTTAAAAAAGAAAGTTCTTATTAGTTGAAAGAAGGTGTTCTTTTACTGGAGCTTGGGACTCAACTTTTGTCCAGAGTTTGTTGAGTTACACTTTTGTGATAAGACTGTTGTATCCTGGAGGGGAAAAGACAATAAGAATATTGTTGGACCGATGAAAACATTTGCTGCAGTGAGCTTGAATCTCCTTAAAGAGCGCGAGATTTCCGCGCCTCAGCCCGGAGAACTTTTGTTTCCTTCATTTCAGTTTTCAATTGTTAATTGTAATTTTTGTAATTTCACCAACATTTTGTCTCTAACTTTAAAGTACGAGTATTTTTTCCAATTACTTTTCAAATGGTCACCATTAACTTGTTCTCTTTTTAAAAATATCTTATATATATTGGGATAACTTAAGATATATGTTGTATAAAGTTATTCTCAATAAAGTCTTACTTCAAACATTATATTTTATATATAGGGTGTGTTTGGTATGGAGGAAAACATATATGGCTAGAGTTCAAAGTAATTTTTTGCGTGACTTCCATCTTTAGACACATTTAACTAAAGTTTAGTCATTTTTGTTCGACTTCAATCATTTTGGCTAAAACTTCATATAGAAATGAATGACATTCAATTATTTTAATTAAAGAAAAATGTCATCTAAATTCCAATGAATTTAATTTAACCAAGCCTACTTCAACCACCACACATCTAAAGGGGATATACCTGTATAGGTAGGTTACTAGAAGTCAAAAAAACTACTCCATGAAGTTTATACTTTTCGAATGGTGCTTATGAATTTTGGCCCATTAGACCAAAAAGGCTAATTAATCATGTTGGGTATTAGATCCATATTTACTTTTGAAAATGGATATATAATTGTAAAAATTACAAAACTACATAATATAAAATTATCCAAATCTTCAATATTTTTTATCATATTAAAAAATTATAAAATTTTCAAAATGTTTCATTCCCTTTCTTATTTGTAGATACTTAACACAAAATTTTTTCACACACATTTAATAACTATTATTACGCTTTCTTTTTTGCTTTTTCAGTCCAATCAGTGTCAATCACTGATCAGTTACTCTAGTTATCACAATTAATTGCAATTTCAAAAAATTTCTTCATTCTTTGTTCCAAAGTTTTTCCAAACGAATTTCAAGTTATCACAATTAATTGAATTTTCAAAATCTCTTCTTCATTCTTTGTTCCAAAATTTTTCTCAAACGGATTTCGTCCTTCTAATAAGTGAAAATTTTCAATGGATTCTCGACCAATAAGCGACGATGTCAACAATCATCAAGATGAGTCCTTTGAAGATGAGTCACAAGAAGTGACAGAGGTCATCAATAAAGTGGCTTTAACTTCAAAATTCAAAGTCCCAAAACGACATGCAAGAAAGGAGAAGGAAGTGCCTATCACCAGTCTCCCTTTGTTGCTGAAGGTATGACTTTTCGACCTAATTTTTACGTTTTCTTCTTTGTTGAAATAATGTAGGATACCATTTTCTTTAATTGGTTCTGGGTTTTTTTACATTATTTTCAAGTATTAAAATTTATACTTATTTGTTGTTGTGTGTTTCTTTTGTGTATGAATTTTGTGAATTGATACACAAAATTCATATTATTTTACATATTGATACATGAAAAGCATACCAGATGTTTGTGAAAATGCATTGGGGAGTTTCAAAACTGGAAAATCATAATTCAAGTATCAAATATACGTTTCATGTATATATTTTTAAGTATCAAGTATCTACAACACAAATAATCTAACATTTATACCTATTGTTGTTGTGTGTTTCTTTGTGTATGAAATTTGTGAATTGATACACAAATTTCATGTTGTTTACATATTGATACACAAAAGCACATCAAGTGTTTGTAGAAATGCATTGGGGACTCAAAAACTGAAAAAATCATATTTTAAGTATCAAATATACATTTCATGAACATTAATTCAAGCATCATGTATCTACAATTCAAGTATCAAGTATCTACAACACAAATAATCTAAAATTTTGTTCAAATATCAAATAGATAGATTCAAGTATCAAAATCTTAATTCAAGTACATAAATTCAAGTATCAAATATAAAAAGAAAAATAATCTAGAATTTTACCCAAGCATCAAGTGTCTAATCAACTATATACTTCTCTTTGTTGTGGATATGATTTGGTTGATACATGAAAACACATTAGTTATGTCCTTTTTTGATAGCTAGATACATTTTGGGGATTCTTATACAAATTTATTCTTGATATAGTATGCATTATGCTGTCCATGTAAGAAGTATTTATTTTGTTGTGGATATGCTATGTTTTGTTTGATATATGAACAAACACTAGTTACTTGAAAAACTGTTATATTTTTCATTATTAAGTATCTTATAATTCAACATTACAAGAGACAAGCTATGTTGTAAAATAGATTCCCAAACATTGTCTAAGGTTTGAAGCCACTTATAACTCCGCTTTTGTCAATGATATAAAAGAATCTATTGGAGATGGTGACTTTGAATGGTTTCGGCAAACTATCTTTGGTCCTCACCTCAATATACCTCACTGCAAGTTTCAAGGCCAAATTATTAAATGTTTGTTGCTGCTTGAGGTTAATCAAAATAACATGGACGAGTTGCATATTCGCCATGTTAGGGGAAATGTCCTTCGATTTACTATCAACGATTTTGCCATGATTACTGGGTTGAAATGTTCAGGCAATGCTGATGATTACCGTTATTCTGTCTCAACCCATAGCAAATTGTTGAAAAAATACTTCCTGGGATTACGTCATGGTGTAAACCAAGGGACACTGGTTCAGCGTTTTAAAATTGGTCAGTGGGACAACAACAAAGACACTATCCAGATGGTTATTCTCTACTTTTTTTACATGTTCATATTTTCTCAAATTGATAAGTCACCTATTCCATTACTCCACTTCCGACTTGTTGAAGATAGCAATTATGCACATTACCCATGGAGACAAGTTGTGTTTCGGAAATTGATCAAAAGCCTTAGACAGGTGTTTATGAAATTCAAGAAGTTGTATCGTTTATCAGACATGTCATATGCGCTAAAAGTGTGGATATATGAGTACGCTTTTAATTTCCCTGATGATGTCGTTGTTAAGGGTGGAAACAACATTCCTAGGATCCTGAATTGGCAAGTTACAGGCCTAAGGCCAAAATATGTTTTTCTCATGTCTACCATATATATCAATCATGTCAAAATATTTTCAATAATTTTTTTTGTTATGTTTTTTTTACTAAATCACTGCTAGTTATCAGATATAAAATATAATTTTCTCAGGTTATTTATCAGACTGCTATTTAATATGGTTTCAACTCTTGAAGAATTTTAGATTTTGATGTTGTTGCATGTTTCAAAATTTATTTTTTTATGTTTATTTTTGAATCACTACTATTTATCAGTCTTAAAATATAAATTTTTTAGGTTATTTGTTTCAATATGGTTCAAACTCCTGAAGAATTGGCAGCATGTGTCTTGCCAGACACCAATAATCTCCCATCTAATAAACCTTCTTCATCGGGTATTCAGACCCCACTATCTAGTCAGCGCAGCAACATGGAGATACAAGAGCCAAATGGCTTTGAGGATTTCACTACCGAACCGCCTACACATTTGCTGAGAAGGTCCAAGCGTAGTGCATCTTCATCAACTCCGCCCCTTCCAAAAAGCTTAGGGAAGTTCCCATTACCAAAGCTATTCCAATTACACCTTTCAAGCTCAAGAAATTTATGCATTTTTTTCATGTTTCGATAAAGTCATCCACACAGGTAAAGTCAACGGATACTCCTCAATCTTCATCATCTCATGATAAACGAAGCTCAAATAAAGATATAAAAAAAGTAAAGAAATAAGTCAAGAAATATGTAAGTGACATTATGTTATCTTATTCAATTTTTTATTTATTTATTCAATATAGGATAGTTTTGTACCACAAGATACTTATATTAAATGTCATTTTACAAGGTTGACAAGAGGTTTAATGCTTTGGAGTCTCTGATAAATACAAAGACCAATGAGATATTTAAAGACATCAGAGGTGATGCCCATATCTTTCAAGAAGATTCACACCCTACTTATGATGTTGACTTTCACCAAGCACAAAACATTTAGCCGGACTCAACTAAGGTATCATAAAATTTCATAAAATTTTAGATTATATCTCTTTTGATTTTTTGAAACTTAAATTTATGTACTTAATTTAGAATTGTGATACTTTAAGGACGATTTTTCATTTTTTGGGACATCACCCAGATGCATATCCACATTCAAGTAGTGTGGTATAAGTAATTTCTGATACATGTTAAACTCAAACCACAAAACTCAACTACTCAAATTACAAGGTATGAGACATAATTATTCTAGGTATCATCATCGTGATAATTGAATACAAGTGTGATACCTAAGTATTTAGAACCTATAATTTCAGTTATCAAAAAGTTGACATTTAATCGTAATTTTTTTTCTATTTTCTCCAAGCAGGTGGTTGATGAGTCGTTTATTTTGGACATAGACAATCAACAAGCCCCAAGCACCCATGATTCCCTTCTTAATATTGTTGATTGCATAGATGTGAATCAAAATCAATTCCATGAAATGGACGTTGAAAAAGATGATACTCATGGTACTAAGGTAGTAATATTCAATTAATTCTTTTTATATAATCAAATTAAGTTCACAAGTGTCAATAAAGATATCCCAGAAGTTATTTTTTTGTATATGTCTTTATAGAAAAATGTCCACGCATCATCCTCTGAAACTGTCCATAATTCTTTTTAAGCATGTTGACATGCTATCGAATATCCAATTGAGCAAACAGTTGCAAATCAACCTCCATCGGCTGCCACAAAAAATAGAACAGATGATCTTTTGCGCAGTGAAATCATCGAGGTAGACTTACTACAATACATTTTTTAATGTTGTTATGTACCAGTTGATATTTATCTAACTGGATACGTAATTTTTTTATTAAATCAAATATGATAAGCAACTATAGATGTACATGATCTAACTTTGATTTTGTCAGTAGATATCTTTCTTATTTTATGGACTCAATTTTATGGATATTTTTCTTTCAACTAAAAAGGAGTGTTCTATTTTCAGGCAGCTAGTGCAAGTGCAATAATAAACAATGGTTAAACAAATCTTTATTTTTCTTTGCTTTTCTATTTCGTGGATGGTAATTTGTCGTGGTTGATGCAGCAGGTGAATCAACTAAAGAACCACAAAATTTGTCATTCCTTCCAGGCGTTGTTGGATCAACAGGTCAACAAGGTTCATACGATATTCACACCATTAAACAAGAACACACTCGTAATCCGACTCGATACATACTTTTAATTAGTATGAATTTTTTTCCAACGACTAACATCTGACAATCTCAACATGTAGGGCTCATCTGCTAGTATCTCAAATCCTAAGGGAATAAATCAAGAAGTTGATGCAATCTTGTCCCATTCACGCAAGCCCACAACAATGACACTGCCGAAGTTACCCCCACAGGATGAAGTTCCCGATGATCCTTTTTTATCTGATACAATCAGCTACCAACTACTCTCCCATGCAAAGAAATTGTTTTGCATGAATCATCTCAGACTCCAATCCAACGCAACAGAATGCCTTCACACTTTTTAATTCTCGATACCTATCCCATTTCAGTTCAAGTGAGAAGGGAAAGGAGAAAATTACTTACAAATTTCATCAATAAATTTCATTTGATGGATTTGGCATTTTCTATGAACTTTTCATGGACCTAATTTCAAATTTTTGCAGTTGGATGGAAAAGGGTTGTTGAAAACACATGTCAAGAAATAAGTCGTAGAAAAATATACATAAGAGAATATTGACATGTTTTATTCATATTTTAAACTATTTTTTCATTTTGTTTAAGGAAATCACACGAGGATCACTACAAATCTCGATGTTCGTCCATTGGTATGATAAGAATTGATTTTGTAGTGGCATCCCCTCAAGACAAGAACTGATTGTACATCATGTCACAAAAGAACAATTGTTGGACTAATGAGGTTAGTTTATACTATACGCCCATGATACCTCACACATTTTATATTATAAATTACATTAGCTGAGATTTGTAGCTGGTGAATTATATAAATAGAAATTGTGACTTTTTGAGCTTTGTGCTTGATTCTCCATTTGAGAAAAAATAATCAGTTGCAATTGCTAGCCATTTTAGTTGAGAACTTTTGCTAAACTTGTACATGGATAGTGATACCTGTTAATAAAATTTTAAGTTTCGATTATCAAATTATCCAAGATACTTGATTTAAATTAGATAACTGATACCTGAATAAAAGTTTAGTCTTAAAATATAGTTGATACTTAATTTAAAATTATATGAATGGCTCAACCTTTTTATTGAATAAAAAATATTGTTTTGAGCTTCAACCTTGATTAGAATGATGATCTTACATGGTGAGGTTGTTTTGAGTTTTGTTACTGCTTTTGAGTTTAATTGATGAAGTTATCGTCGGTGATTTATAAGAACAAAAATTGTGACTTTTTGAGCCTTTGTGCCTGATTCTTCATTTTTTTTGGAAAAGAATAATATTTTATAATTGCTAACAATTTTAATTGTGAATCGGTCAAACCTGTGGATGGATATTTGATATCTGTTTATGAAGTTTTGAGCCCTGGTTAGCAAAACAATCTTGATACTTCATTTTAAATTAGATACCTGATACCTGAAAAAAATACTAGTCTTAAAATAAATTGATACTTGATTTTATAATTTTGATAAAGGTGCAACATGTTATTCAAGAAAAAAGAATATTTGAGCTTCAACTTGATATTCCCTTCTTCTTTCAAAGGTGCTGTAAGCATATGATTTTTTACAGAAGTTGATGAAATCACAAATAGTTTGTTTGTATGTATCATAAAAAAAAAGATTGTTTAGGTACTTGTTACTTGTATAGTAGATTAGTTTTACAATATAGTTGATACTTAAATTTAGAATCTATTTATCTTTCTTTAAATGCATTTCTTTCATCTCGCAACACATATATGTCATCTTCTATTACATTCGAAAGAAATTGAAGAACCAATTCAACAATCATTATAGATGCATTACAACAAACTGTTTATTCAAGAACCAAATAGTCGCAACCCACTCAAGTTATTATGACTTTTCCAAAGATGACAACACAAACACTCAAGAAGTCCTTGGATGTGCATCTGTTGTATCTAAGATAGAAAGGTCACTCATGAAAATAATTAACGAATATTCTATACCTACTGGATCACCATGGCATCTAGTAGACGACGTATATATCCCGGTGAACTACGAAGGTGATTTTCATTAGGTGTTGATTGTAGTTGCATTGAAAGAAAGATTGATACGTGTGTATGATTCTACTGTTGGTTCAAGGCGCAAACATCCATCGGTAGAGATTGAAAAAATGATTGTGATGTTGCCCACATATTTATATGAAAGTGATTTCTTCGAAAAAATCAATAGGATTGACTGGTCCATGGTTGATGCATACAAGGAAAGTCAACCGGAGAGATGATTGGTCAACAAACTCCTTTTAAAGTTGAAGTTATTCAAGTCATAGCTCATCAAGAAAGTGACAGTCTGTAAGTTTATTTATAATTATGGTCTTTTATTTTATTTTTTTTGGGTATCATATTAATTTTAATTCAATCGTTGTAGGGACTGTGGTGTATTGATTATTGTCTATGTCGAATACCTCAGCGATGAGATTTCAGTCCCAACACATGCACTGAATGCAAATTATCTTTAGAGGAGATATGCCGCATTCCAATGAAAATATGAAAGCGACAAGGCTTGCAAAGGCTATATTAGCGAGAACAATAATTCGCCTAGGCCTAGGAATGTGTTCATCCAGCCCGACAAAGACCGAATGGTTGATCTTTCGTAGTTTTTTCAGATTATAAATTTTCTTTTTGTTTTCACAAACACATCCAAAGACTAAGTGAGCAGTATGTTTTCCCTTTTGTATTTATTAATTGGATCAGTTCATGCCTTTTTTGCCAGGTTATCGACTATTGAAATGTAAATATTATCAATTTTTTAATGCAACTTTTGTTTTGTTTGTAATTATTACTTGAAATTTAAGAGTCAAATTTATGTATAGAATAATTGAACAGTGTTTTCACTATTGATATAATATCAAGTATCACATTAACATTTTCAGAGCTATGATACCTATGATCTTCTCATATAAAGCATACAATAGAATATATTTGAGTATCAAGTAACATATAATTGAAATCCTTGCAGCAAATTTATGTTTTTTGTGTTTCTATATACTGGATACTTTGAAAATGAATGGTTGATCTGGGTACTTTACACCTCTCGAATGAGTTATTGCACTCACCAAACTACTTACAAATCATACTCGACATAAGTTTTTTTTTCTTTGATATAGTTTAAATTTCATACTAAAAAAATAGTTGATTGAACTAGATACTTGATACCGGAGTCCGAACGCATAGTATAATGAAATCACTAGTAAATTTATTGATTTCTATCTCAAATATGTAACACCCAAATGTAAAGTCCGTAAAAAGGCGAAATTGTTATCTTTTAGAGGGCAACAAACAGGGACGGGATGAGCTAAGAGGAGAGCTTACACCAAAAGACCCTTGTTTTAGTTCCAATCAAACTTCGAAACCAAAAAAAATTTACGACTTCAAATCTCTTCCAATTGGTGAGCTTTCTCGAAATTTAGTTTAAAGAAACAAAAATTTTCTAGTGGATTTTTGAGATTAGAACGACCCCCCTTTACAGTGAGCAAAATGGATATTTTATAGAAAAATTTTGGGTGGAAATTGGGGGAAAACTTGGACGAGATTTAGGGGTTTTTGAATTCAAAATTCGAACGTTGAGGAGGGTGTCATTGCTTGGTCAAAGGGGGTTGGGCGTTGTTGCTTTCCCTGCGCTTCGCTGAAGCTTTGCCATTTTGGAGAAGAAGACGCGTAAGGTCATGTGTTGAATATGGTGATTCATGTGTTGAATATGGTGATTCATGTGTTGAATATAGTGATTCATGTGTTGACTATGGTGATTCATGTGTTGACTATAGTGATTCATTCGACTATTCCACAACTAGTCAGTTTTGGAATAGTTCAATATGATGATTCATTACAGTATATCGCACTATTGTAGAATCATCCAAACCAGATCTAGGATGGGTAAATCGAGATATTTATGATGCATCTTCTCCCAAATTTTTAAAATGAAAAAAATAATTTTTTTGCTATTTTGAATCAACATTGATTCGTCTACTGGATGATAGACTTAAAGAATTTTGAAATTTGAATCTGTTAAGATTTGGAAGGGCTTAATTAGCCTATAGTAAAATAAGATAACCCATGTTGACACCCAATTTTGGCCCAACACTTCTAAAAATTCACGTTTTTTTATGTTAATATTTTTAATAGTTCAAGTCA
>JBCEWC010018187.1:0-12092 GCA_038996855.1 Solanum aculeatissimum
CCTAACCCCCTCCCCCAGACTCCGTATCCCCACCCCCTACTCCTAAATTTTTTCTAAAGAAAAATTTTCAAAATAAAAATAAAAAGAAAAAGTTCATTTTTTTTAACCTCCCAATGCCCAACGGAATTCCCACTCTCAAAAATATTTTAATGAAAAATTTGAAAAAATAATTTTTTTACTCTCCATCCCCCTTACCCCCACCAGACCCCCTAACCCCAACCTCAACCTCAATTTTTTTAAAGAAAAATTCAATTAAAAAAAAATTCACCCCACCTCCCTACTTTTCATCCCCCCTCCCCCCCACCCCCGACTCCCTACAATCACCCTCAATTTTTTTAAAAGAAAAATAGAAAAAAGTTAAATTTTTTCGCCACCTCTCTCCCTCCCTCGGCACATTTTCACCCTACCCCCACTCCCGCCCCCAAAATATTTTAAGAAAAATTTAAAAAAATTCACGCGCACACAAATTCTTTTAGTGTAATTAAGAATTTTTTATTATGAGTGGGGTCTCTATGGGTCTATGTGGTACCCATCTTTTACCCATTTTGACCATATCTATATGAACTCTTAAAATAAATTATTCCATATTTACCTATTTAGAAAATATGAGTGATTCATTAAAATAAATATTGGTTAAATGGACTCCTTTCACCTTATATGGGTTGAAATTGTCACCCCTAGTTGCTAGTATCTAGTGCACCCCCACCTACGAACTTAGATTCATATTTGCAAAGTCACATCTCCGATCAAGAGATCGCGCCTGCATAGGTTCAAAGGCAAAGAAATTCTATTTTAGCAAAAGGTAGGGGTTGGGATCGATCACTCTACCTAGACTCGTCTCCATAGTTGCATCTGCATGAAGAGGTCCATTTTGGTGGAGCCCTGCATACTAAGTGTGTTTTATGGCTACAAAGATTTTTTTGCTATTGGGGTTAAGTAAGGTGTGAATAGAGAAATGTGAGAGGACCAAGTAAAGATAAAAATGAAGAGTCACTTTTCCCTCATTGGTAGAATAGTGGAAAACTTTTGCCCTTATATTAGGAAACACTTCCTTTAGCTCGTAAAGGATCAAGTAAAGGGTACCCCTCGCGTGGCCATCATCGTCGCTCACTCAACTTCGGCTACAACTTTGACAAATGATGTGATTGATTGATAATTTTTAAGACAATTTATTTAATCAATCTCATTATATTTCTTTTTTTTGATATCGATGATTAATTAATTTATAAAATTATTAATTAATTTATAAATTATTTATTAATTAAATTAATTCATAGATTATTAATTAATTTAATTCATGAAATTTATTTAATGAAATTTTAAATTTCGCGTGAAACTGTTTGGAAAGGACATGTTCCTTCTAAATAGACATTTTCTTTTCAAAAAGATGCCATGCATGTTCTGAACATGTATCATCACACCTTTTCATCTCATTTCGTTGGCCATAAATAAAGAGAATTTTTGCATTTTTCAAACATCAATTTCCTTCCTTCTTCTGCTTATATTTTCTAAAAAACAAAGTAGAGTCTTTGTGTGATTTCGTTATTGTTCTTTGAGTTCGTCAATGTTATTGAAGTTTGAGGTACTATTACTTCTTTAACATTTATCTATTTTATCTTGGGACAAAAATAATCTATAATCTTGGGTACAATGAAAGGATTAAATTTCGTAAGCACACAAAATGAATTATATTAACTCAGATATTATTTTTTCTTCATATTTTATTATTTCTGCATTATCATCTGAATACAGGAAACAACAAGCTTAAGGAATTTATTTTCCCCCCTATATTCTTAGTTACTGTATTTGTTTGATTTCTGGAGATTAAAGCATTTGTGCTTCTACTCCGCTGAAACTAAAACTGATTTGAAATGATAAAAATCTCATCATTCAAAGTTCATTCGATTTACAACTTGAAGAATATACAAATTTCATCATTAACTAGAAACAACTTGTATAAAAGATTCTGCCTTTATTGTTAGTATTCTATATACTAAATTGTCTACCTACTCGTGACAGAAAATGAATAATCTAAGTGAAGTCAATGTTGGAATAATGAACGCTACAACAACATCTATTGCATGTCCAAATAGTTTAAATGCTGCCCCTGCAATTGCACCGACTGAAAAATCTGCAAAGCCTTTTTGGTGTTGATTTCAACAGATGGTAGAAAAAGATGTTCTTCTACTTGACTACCTTAAATCTGTAGCGGATCATTAATGAGAATGTTTCGATTGTGCAAAAGAAACTCTAGATGAAGAACAATTTTTAGTGACAGAAGTTTGGAAGCACTCAAATTTTTTAAGAACTACATTTTGAGTGGCCTACAAGATGATATGTACAATGTATACAATAATATGAAGATGTCAATGGAAATTTGGAATGCTTTGAAAAAGAAGTACAAAACATAAGATGCTTGTCACGATTAAAACCTAAGGCCTAACCATGACACGACGAATGCGATACCTAAAGGGGCCCCATCCAAGTCTCTTGTTCATGTCATAAGCATACATAAGGTAAAGTAAGAAATTTATAAGAGAGTAAACAAGTGAAATATAGCAATATAAGAGTCATAATCTCCCTTAGGAAAATTACAACATCATAATGTCTAGAACATGCCTCTACATTATAGACCTTGTCGGGGTCTAGAATATGCTACTAGCTCACCCTCAAGATAGAATAACAATGAAGTCATAAAGTCTCAACAAGAAAGCATAACATGAGCAAGGCTTGTTCCCAAAGCATGAGAACTCACCAAAAATCCTTAAAGCACAATCCAAATATAGCCACGAAATGGAGAAATAGCCTCATTGCCGCTCGTCCCTACATGGTTAGATCATGTTAGCTAACAATATGCGTTAGTACATGGAATATACTAAGCATTTAGGTATGTCATGCATCAAGTAATCATCATAACATAATAGAAATATGAGTAATCATAGCAATGTAATAAGGACAAGATATGAATAATCAATGTATGTTTAAAACCATGAATGCATCCTAAAACCTTTCATAACCTAGCATATACACACACACATACACATATATATGTGTGTGTGTGTGGAGAAATAAGACCTTAACCGACAATAAGACCAAGCAGACTATTACATGAAATTTTAATGTTCCCTCTACACTAGCGAAAGCGAAAGAGGAGTCTACATTGGCAAGGTAGACTCTACTCCACTCTTTAGGCTTAACTCTAGCACGATGAGTAAGACACGAACATAATGCTATGTGGATCCATTAGTGATGAAATTCAAACATGCCTCCATATAGAAGTACGGACGATCGTTAATAATATATTTACCCAATTATGAGTTTGGGTCGAACCCACAGGGAGTGGGAGTTGCTCACTCCTAACCTTGAAGTAATTAATTGAACTAATTAATGGTAGTCATTTTAAAATTGATTTGAATGAACTACAATATAACTACTTTTAGTGATGTAATGATTTAACTAAAACAAATGGATGGTAACATGTTAAGGGATATGCGTAATTGAATGTAATTTCGACATGTGGGTCTCTAATATTTAATCCTATGGCTAATTCACTTGTGGATAGCCTAGAAAGTTTGTAACCATAACTATGGTTAATGTCACAACCTGAGAGTAGGGCCTAGACGTGACATGGCGAAAGAGAACTCGAGAGTCCTCGATCAAGCCATCCAAGCATCATCACACACATTATTGGTTCAGAAGCGCATACTAACATCATAAACACATAATTCTAGGGGATTCTAGGGCTTTGGACTCAAGCTATGGGGATGTCATCGAGAATGGGATTAGCATGATTTACTTAGCACGTAGTAATTACTTTCTAAGGGCGGGTAAGTGGGACTCAAGCTATGGAGACAAGGAGGGGCTTGGGACTTTCCACATAAGCACATTCTCATCCAACCAACCATCATAACATAAGCATAATTGTAACAAAATGTAAATAGTCATAGTATATCAATTAAGCACATAACACGGCGTATAATAGAATTCGATATGTCCAACAGTGCCTCTACATAGAATAAGATGGGGCCACGACATAATTCGAGCTCACCCTCAAGTCATAAGATAGATAAGACATAATAAAACATAAGCTAGATGAAGGTGGGTTTTTCCCTTGAAGTATAGGGCTCACCGCTAGCAACAAATCCGAGATCTCAACTAGGAGTCCAACGGTGGATGAATATCATCTCCGGTCCCTACATGGTTAGATCATGTAGACAAGAGTATGAGTTAGCACATATAATGCACTAAGTATACGGGCATGTAATGCATATGTACATGGAGCTATCACATAAGCTAGATGACAAGGGCACGTGTACATATAGAAGGAAAATATAAACAAGGAAGAGTATCATATCAATATTCCATGTAAGCCATGATGTATGAATGCAAATCTACATAATCATAGCGGGGATGTGACCTCAACCGACAACAAGAGAGACCAAGCGAGCTACTACTTAGAATTGGACTACTTTCCAGGTAGATCCCAAGTCACCCTAAATAGGGGAAACAAACTAAGTCATCCTATCATGGGAGAAATTCCATATTGGCACATGATTTGACGGAAAAGAGTATGGACCCTTGTAGATAGTCCACCCCGACTCCAATCCCTCAGTACTAAGTCTCATCTCACGAGAATACATATACATATACAAGTTTTCAAAATGAAGGTTCAATACTTCAAATCAATGCAATGCAAAGTTAGGCTAAAAAGCCAAATCGTAATTCAAGTCTTTCCATAATTAGGCTAAAAAGCCAACCAAGAGTTCAAGAAGCCAAATTCAAGATCAATGCATGGGAGTAGCTCATTCTAACAAGTACAAGATGGTGTAAACACCCAAAATGCTCAAAGAGCCATATTAAGACAAGATGTGATCACATTCTAGTCAATTCCCATGTCTTACCAAGATCAAGTTAAGTCAAATCAAGTCAAGTGGGTCAAGCCCATATCAAGAATTTCATCAAATCTCCATGCTCATGAATGCAATGCATGAATGATCAAAGAATAGAATGGGTAATTGATATCAACATTAAAATCTTCACGATAAAATAAATTCATAATCAAATCATAAGGAAATCAATAATCAAAATCTTAGTTCATACTACCCATGCTTGAGTTGAAGAATTAAGGGGACATGCATTTTTGAATCTTCATAAAATCAATGGAATTCAAACATTTAGGGCTTAATTCACTTTAAAATCAACAATTAAATATAGCCCATACTTCAATTTAATTAAATCATTTATAAATTTAAAGACCCAATTTCAAGTAAGCATAATTCTTAATAAAAATTGAAGAAGAGAAATTTGGGTCTTCATGGTTGAAAGAGGAACCATGAATTAATCCCACATACCTTGAACAATCAAGAAGTACAAGAAGAATTTGATGAAGAATTGAGCCTTCCCTTGAATTCCAAGCTTAGTCTTCAATGGAGCTTGAGAGAAATTTGAATGAATTTGAAAGGGTTTGAATTGAATGAGAGTGAAGAGGGCTAAATCAGGAGTTTAGGAGGGTTTAAAATGCTAAAATGACCTTAGGATTAGTTAAAAATTACAATTAAATCATTAATGAAATGAGGAATAAAACTAGAACTGTCAGTGACGAGTGTACTACACGGACCATGTAGTGACTTACGGTCCGTGAGCCCTGTCGTGAGGCCTTACTTGAAGACGAGCATCAATTCTAGCAACGGATAGGAAAATTTGAAATGTCACCCATACGATCAAATACACAGACCATGAGGGGCCATACGATCTGTGAGTCCCTTCCGTGAAGCCTTACTTGGAACAACTTTGCCCACGAAAATTCCATACTTAGAGAAATTCTCTCCTCGTAGTTACACGGCCAGGCATACGAGCCATAAGGCTTCACACGGATCGTGAGGTGGTCCGTGGAGCCTCCCTTGGCTCAGAGCCTTGGCATGGAGCCGTGGATGTTTACTGGAATCCACACGGACCCATTCACAAATCTTGAGCCTCCACACGGCCCATGAACCCCACCGTCAAGGCGACGCGATCTCTGGAATGTTAACCTTATACATAGAATCGATCCATAGGCCAAGGCCATCGCTAAATACTTTACCATACCTCGTGGGAGGTCACACGACCTGCCTCACGGACCGTGAGTCCACACACGGCCTGTGAGCCTGCCGTGAGGCAGTGCCTTAGCCAAAACTTCTATCCCCTTTTCCAGAATGCTTCCCTCTGCAAGCAATACCACTGTGAAGGCCATAACTTCCACATCTAAACTTCGAATTGAATGAAACCAAGTGTGTTGGGAAGATAACTTAAAGAGCTTCAATTTGATAGGCTGTGGTGCACATAGTTTATCTCGTACCAAGAGATATATCCATTTAAAATTCAGTACTTCCACAAAATATTAAGCAAAACTTAACCAATGTGATTTCTTCCAAGACGGTCATGCAAGAGAGACTCGAAAAACTCAAAAGCTAACCAGGATAGTTTCCAATCATTCCTCAACAACATTACAAGGTTTGGGAAGTTCTGGATTATTACAGTTAAGTCAAATATGGTGTTTAGATATGAATCGGTTAAGACTTCATACACGATTCACACAAGAGCCGAAGGAACCTGCACAAATTTACAACTACACAATCTAATACCTTAGTCGATTGAATCCTATCATAGAATTCAATCTGAACACGCGATACCCATGACTATTACACAATCCTTCCACTTCGAATATGCACTTTCATGCAATATTCAAAGATCTAAATATAAATCTAAGTTCGCAACCATATATGTACAAATATAGTTGAAGGTAAATGCAAACCAACATCAAATTAGCACACAAAACTCAATTAAATTAAAAACCCATAGTGAGAAATTAACATTCAGCTACTAAGCACATCCCCAACATGAGAGTTTTTAGCCACTCATGTACAAAATTACAATATAGTTACCAACGGATTATCCATGACAATGGGTTCTATAATTTAAAGGAAAATTGATGACACCTCTTTTCCTTTTCAATTCTCCAAGCCCCAAAAGTATTTTTGATGAATGTACCTCCTTTCTCTCTAGAATGTGTAAATGCAGTATCAAGGATCTCAGTGTGTTACTTAAAAAAAATCCTCACTCTTTTCTTTTATACTTCATATGAAAATACCCTTAATTTCTTCATGATTCACTATTCGGTGGTTAAAGTCAACTGTCGTTGAATAAATTTGGTGATCTGCCGAATGTGCACAAGATGCCTTTCTGAACCATCCTTGAGCTCTTGGAATCTGAAGCATTAGGCGATTGAATTGTGGGTCACCAAATTGATTCAGCAATTCACCGAAGTGTGACATGTGTCACCTCTTTGGACCTCAATTCTTCATTTTTTCCTTGCCAGTTTCTGTAGCATTGGGTGATGATGCTGTTGTCGCCGAATTGGTTCGGCGATCCACTGAAGTAGACTTTTTGTCACCCTTTTTCAACTTACATTTGGGGTTAGACACTATAATAAAAGGCAATCAAATGTATCATTCAACATAACGCTGAAATGTTCAGCGACAATTAATTTCCATAACCTTTTTGGTAATTTTTCTCCTTTTCTCCTATTTTGCTAGGATTTGTCCCTTCATGGACCTTGTTCCTCATTCCTAGCATCAAACACATAGTTTGGTTAATATATGAGGCAAAAGAACATATTAAGGACAATATTTTATGCAATTTAAGCTCTATATGAGTCCAGTATGCGGACTCATCAAAACGCCTAACTTTAAATCTTGCTTTCTCTCAAGAAAGTCAAGTACCAATCAATCCAAAGCACAATGCTTGCAAATAAGGACATAAAGAGCAATATATGCATTCCTTATTTTGTTGTCAAACCTCAAAGCTTCTACAAACCACTTACATGATTTTGAAGCTTCAAGAGATGACTAAAGAGTTCTCAAGACAAAGCTATGCTCACAAATGTCAATGCGGGTTCTAATCAATGCCAAAGAACTATTGCCCCCTGCCCTCACAACAAAGAAGATCCTTATGCACACAAAATCACAACATTAAGTTCGATAATGTCAAGGATCTAGCAACACTCACACTCCCAAAAAATAAATGATATGCAAGTTTTTACCCAGAGGCTTTCCCTTATTCTCAATCAATGTTTTTCCAATTTCATCTGGACTAGAATCTCAAAGGACTTTGCTAGAGTTATAATATAGGCTTGAGGATAGGTAGGATAGCATTTGGACACAAGTGACTAATACCTCTTTGAACTCTATACACAACTCCCATGATTCTTTTATTCACACTCACTTTCTTTTTCCTAATGACAACAATTTGTATTTCATCTCAACCTTTGGTGTCCCACATGTGACTATTTCTCAAAATTTTTGAAGGGTTTCATTTTGAGCCAAATTCTTTTCTTGTTTTCTTTGTTCAAGCATTTTTCTCTTTTCTTTTTCACCCCACATCAACTCCTCTATTTATTTCTTATTTCTTTCCTCAAACATTCGAATATGAGACACCTCTTTTTTGCTACATCCCTAACTTTGACCTTTGACCACTACCTTCACATTTTCAAGATCAAGGCGGGAATAATGTTCAATAAAAGGGATAATCTTTTCAATTGAAGGTCAAAGGTTTGCAACAAGGCTACCAACAAAAAGGCTTTAAGCTTAACAGGAATCACTAAGGATGCAATTTATGTCAAGAGAGGCCAATTGGTCACAATAGACTTAAAAGAAAATCAAAGAAGGCATAAGGTTATTTTTCCTAATCCAGATTCAACCAAGCTAACACTTTAACAAAAACTGGGCAAGTTCTAGGTATCAACAAGCATACCTTTCAAAAAATACCTCA
Organism: Solanum aculeatissimum; assembly: GCA_038996855.1. NCBI lineage: Eukaryota > Viridiplantae > Streptophyta > Magnoliopsida > Solanales > Solanaceae > Solanum > Solanum aculeatissimum. The sequence goes on from JBCEWC010018187.1 coordinate 8,806, forward strand.
CCTCCCAAAAAAAAATGGTTCCTAAATTCAAACATTAACTAGACAACTCATATTCACAATTTATCGATCATTGCATATCCAAGCTCAACACTCACTTAGTTAACTCAAGATGCTTCTAATCCATGCATGGATCATTTTCACATGAGATGAACTAATAGGTTAGTCAACACATGCTCCTCATCCATGACACTATATGAATCAAAGATATTAGTGATCAATAGTCAGATTGCTAAGGACTTTTAGTCATGACAAATCATTTGTGAAACAACTTTTTATATATGCACGGGTGTTTTGCCAAATCATAAGAGATAAAACACATTCAGCACACATCATCCAAAATGACATTCATCACAATAGAAACAAAAAGAACTTACTAACTATTACAACCCAAAAGAATATTTACAAATAATCACATCAAAAAGAATATGTACAAACAAGAAGTAAATGATTGTCTTACTTATACAATACCAAAAATAAAAACACAACCCATTGTCTCAAATAACCCATAACATGGCCAAATTAAAACATCAGATACTATGATTCTAAATGCTTACCCACTCCTAAAAGAAAAATATTATCCTCAATATGTAAGAAAAATATCATAAAAGTACAAAAGTAAGGAGTGAGATAAAGAATCCCCCCGATCACTCAATATGTGATAACAGCTGAGGAGCTAAAGAAGTGATAGAGGGGGTAACCATGCCTGAGTCCTAAGGTGTAGTCTCTGAAGTAGGAAGCAAAGTAGTGGATTTCAACACACTCATCTGTAGCCTCGCAAGCTCTGGCTCAGTTGCACCAGACGAACCACTTATCCCAATCATGGACCTATTCTGAAGTGACTCTCTAGTGATAAAAGCAATGATAACTTCCCCCATCACTCTCAACTCATCATTCTCCTCCGAGATGGCATCAACTCCCAAGGCCTCCTCATCAGTCTTAGGGGAAGATAGAAGATACTCGATCTCAACCCCCATACCCAAAATCACAGCTATAGTAGTCTCAGGAGGTACGTCCACTGAACCCCAAAGGGAAATGATATCAGTGGATTCTAATGCCGCTACCTCCTTCTTCAACTCAGCAATTTTGACCTTCATGGCTAACACATCAACACTCATACAACCCTTAGTCTCCAAAGCAACCATCCTAGCCGACAAGGCATCAATCCTAGCCCCATGGTCCTCCATAATCACAGCCAAATGATCTCACCTCAGATTCTGCTCCTCTATCATCTTTCTTCGCTTCTTTCTCTCATCAGGCAATGGGACAAAAGCTACTGCTATTGCCCTCTAAATCAACATCGACAAAGAGGACTCAACCATTGTAGCTAGAGTGTCAACCATTTTGTCCAACTGGGCCACATGGTAGATAGTATCTTGGGTAATCGGGGTTCGAGCAGTAGAAGTGTGTGGCTCAGGTTGGGCAGAGGATAAGGAGGCTGGAGTAGGAGAGGATGGGGTTGGAGTAAAGGAAGAAGGTATACCTGACACGGGTGTGTAACGACCCAAAATTTTTCGAAACCTCTCATGGTTGATCTTTTATGATATTATACTGGTCATGGTTGAATTTTGGTAGCCACGGGTTGAGTTTAAGTGGCCGAACGCAAAATGGATCATTTTGGAGCCTAGAGAGGCCATTTGGGCAGTGAGCTTTGAAATAACATAACTTTTTATGCGGGTTGAATCGTGTAGGCTACTGCATATCAAATTGAATATCTTTTAATTATCTTCGCAACGCAACTAGTTTCACTTGATTCAGAGTTCAGATGAGGAAGTTATAGACAAAAGAGTTGGACTACCTAAAAATTGGAAGACGTTGGAGATAGGCCGTGGAAATGGCCCAAGGCAAGGACCACGGCCTGTGAAACTTGTCACGGTCTATATGGGGGTCCGTGCCATGGTCCAGTGAGCTGGGGGTGGCCAGGACCTACCCTTAAACCCAAGTCATGATTCACGGACCACCCCACGATTCGTGAGCAGTTGTATGGGCCGTGAAATTTCCCATCTGGTGGGGCAGTAGCTTGTTCGTGTTGTGGGATGGTTTTATGGACCAAGTATGGCTCCACGGACCAGTACACGATCTGTGTGAAGTTATATGGTCCATGAAACCCCTCGTCAAATGGTCCAGAAGGTCCTCGAGAGTTCGCGTTAAAAGTTTGGCTAAGACATTTTTGATGGTTGATTTCATGGCCAGTGAGTTACTTTGATGGGAACTGTAGCAGCCGTGTGATACTGTGTTCCGTTAAATGGTCCAATTCATTAATGTTAATTTTGTGATTTAATTAATTCCTAGGCCACTTTTAGGTATCCTAAAGTCTCCTAAACCCCTAAATCAATACCGTAACTTATTTTCATCCATTCCAAGCCTCCTCCATTCACTTTGAAAATTCTAAAATCCTCTTAGCCTCCTGTAACAACTCGAAAATTTTCCAAATCTACTTATGGTTGGCATTCTATCATGTAATACAATCCATGGTTAAGTTTTGGTGGCCACGGGTTGAGTTGAAGTGGTCAAATGCAAATTGGGCTAGTAAGTGGCCTAGAGGGACAGTTTCGGCAGCGTACTTCAAAAAGTCATAACTTTTGATATGGGATGAAACATGTGAGATACCACATATCAAATTGAAGCTCTTTGAGTTAGCTTTACAACACAAGTGATTTCACGCAAATTTGAGTTCGAATGAGGGAGATATGGCCCAAACAGGGAGACTGTCTGAAATTCGTAAGCCATTTGAGATAGGCTCAGAAACGTAGCCAAGGACATTGACACGGACCGTGAAACATTGCACGGTCCATCTAGTGACTCGTGGGATGTAATAGTGAGCTTGGGGTGGCCTGGAACCACCCCTAAGCCAAGTGTAAGTCAACAGACCCTTGGACGGACCGTTAGACACTAAACGATTCATCCACTGTCCCGTGAAGGTGGACAGTGGCTAGGAAAGGGTCTTGGCCATAGTTTTGAGGTTAATAGAGGTCAGAAGGTGCTTTGAATGGGATGTCTCACCTTGGACGGTCCATTTAGTTACTCGTCAAGTGTAACAGAAAGTCCTCCGAGAGTTTGCGTTGAAGGATTTGACTAAGGCATGGTTGACGACAGGTTGAACGGACCATTCACTATTGAACGGGCACTGCAGATCCGTTTGAAACTGCTTAGTTCCGAAAAGTTGCATTTTATTAATGGTATTTTCGTGATTTAATATTTTCTTAAGCCCTTTTTTGGTCCCCTAAGGTCTCCTAAACCCCTAAAACATTCCCCAAACCCTTATTTATCCATTCAAACTCTCCTATACA
>JBCEWC010018188.1:0-12091 GCA_038996855.1 Solanum aculeatissimum
AAATTATATTTTAAAGTACACAATATGAAATATGTATGGTGCTAGTAGAATTTTATTTTATATATTACTAATATTTTAAAAAAAATTTTAGAGAAGATGAATTTTTTTTTCTTTTTTTAGAGATAAATAATTAATGTTTTAGTATTTCAAGAAGTTTAGGGAATATGAAAAAGTTAATTTTATTTTGGAGGGAAATGTATTGTAGAATAAATATAAAATTTGAATAGGGATATTATGGATATTATACACGTGTGACCAAATTTTGGGCCAAATTTTTGTGGCCATTTAGTATTATCCAAAAAAAATTCCTTTTTGCTCGACTAGAATATCGATTTTAGGTTAAGCAATAATTGTCAAATTTAATGTATACTTTCTCCGTCTAATTTTACTTGACCCCTATTGACTTGACATAGAGATTAAGAAGTAGTAAATGACATGGATAATTTTATCAAATCACCCTTTGAATATAATTAATGCAATATATTAAAAATATAATAGGGAAATAACTATCATTAATGATAAGGATAAATTAAAAACTAAGTATAAAATTATCTCTTAAATTTATAAACTGAACAAGTATTGTTGAACATCCTAAAATAGTATAGAGGCGAAGTAAAGATGGAGTGAGATTATTTTCAAAACTCACGTTGAAAAGTAGTACTAAATAAAGTAGCAATAATACAGACACGGCCATGGACCCCACTGCTTAAAGTGAATCTTTATTTTGGAGTATTACTTGGGAATTGGGATGACTATCTTCTTGATAAACTCAAAGGGATAAAAATCAAAAGGTAACGGAATACACGGGAAATATTTTCACTCTTTCATTTTATGTGTTATTTTTTCTTGGTTTCATTTTAGTTATCAATTATGTCAAAAATAGTTTTTTTGAAATAATTATTAATTTAAATAATTAAAAGAAAATTAATTATTTATTTTAAATTTTATTCTTAATATTAATTATTCTATACGTAAGATGAACATATATAGATAAAAATTTAATTATTTATAAGAGATATATTAATCAAATAATATTTTTATTTTTATTTTTCTTAAGAGTTGTGAATTTTTTTATCATGACAACTAAAATAGGATAAATGAAATACTCTTTTTGTCCTATAATAATCGTTACTCACTATTGATTTGACTCGTATTAAAAAATATTTCTCCCATCCTATTTTAGTTGAATTTGTGAGGCAATGCACACATATTAAGAAAAATATTCAAAGATAAAATTTAAATCATACTTTCTACAAGTGCCCTTTGTAAAATCATAAATATATAGTGTAATTTATCTCCTAAAAAATATAAAACTTCAATAGATGAAAGGACAAATATGGAAAAAGTTTCAAATATTCATCTTAACTTTGAACAATTCATACATACATTGAACATTTGCCTCTGCTCATGAGATACATACATCATGAGATACTCTATAACTCTTGCATTAGAGGCAATACTTAGCTCAAAATCTTTCAAAGTGCAAATTACGTTCTATGGGTAAGATTTGACACTGTTCTTTTATGTCTTCATTTATGAGATGTTCTATAACTCTTGTTGTAGTACCTCCAAATTCATCCTGCCTAATCTGAGATGAATCTAGAGAGAACTGAGAAAAATGACTAAGAAAAGTCACGTGAAGAAAATCATGAGGGCAATCTACGACCCCGTAGCGAAATCAATGACCCGTAGATGGGGTCTCCTAGGTTACTTTGACACTTTCCAAAGTACGAGAGGGTAGACGACCCGTATGGGATTCCACGACCCATAAGTGTGTTTCGTAAATTAAACTCCTGAAAATTGAACTTTGAGCCACGAATGGGTCTACGACTTGTATCGTCTATTACGACCCGTAGAGAGGTCTCGTGACAAATTCTAGTAGCGCAAATTTTTGGATCCTTTACCTACGAGAGGCCATCTACGGCTTGTAAAAAGATCCATGGCCCGTAGACGAGGTTTTGTGAGTCTCTCAATAGTTTTTAACAAGGGTATTTCAGTCCTTTTCTATCCCTTTTTAATTATGTCCTTGGACATTTTGAACTTAATTTAAGTCCCGTATCACAATCCTAAATGTATTATCCCATAATACACACTTAGAAAATTCTTGAGGGCATTAGAGAAGGGAGAGAAGCGAGGGTTTTGCATCCAAGTTGAGGATTGTTAAAGAGTTGATCGTTATCTGTAATTCCAGGTATGTAAGGCTAATTAAAACTTGCAGTTTGTTCCCCCATGTGCCTCTACTGATGGTGATAGCCAAATTTCGAATGTATAGAGTCCCCATGCATGTTTCTTTGAATGTTTTTCTTGCAAATTACATACAGTCTATTTATTTTCTTATGTTGATGATCATCATAAACCTGATTTCACTGATTTAATGCTTTTCATGAGTTATTTCAGAAACCCTATATATATTACTTCATAAAGGTTGCATGAATGAACTTAGGAATTCAGTCTAGAGTCTTGATCTAAGAATATTAATTGTGATTGTGATTGAGCATGATGATAGGTTGATAAAACTTGATGGTCCTGTGAGTCTGCATAATTGAACTCTAAGATTGGTCTAAATTGAAAGATTAACTTCTAAACTTGATGAGTTGAAAGAGTCCATTAAGAGACTCATTGATTGGTTGATTGAAGTGATTGATGTTTTATGAGCACTAAGTCTTGGGAGGAGTATCGAGCACCAAGTTGAGTGAGAGTAAGTCCAACTCGAATTCCAAAATTACACCTCCAAATGTAGGATTGGATCAAAATCGTTAAGTCAGATGTTTCCTCTTGATAGGTCCCTAAATGAATAGAGGACTCGTTTGATTTGATTTGATCCACTATGGTTCAATTTATTTTTTACCTTGGCAAGTACTAAATGGTTGTGGCAATATTAACGAGATTGTTGTACGATCATTGACTCATAGGTGATTGTTATCGGATAAGAGAAACTCCTAGATAGATTTCATGTTGATAGTACTCTGATTGATATGGATTGGACTAGTTTGGATTTGTGTTGATTGGCAATCGCCTACCTCTTATTTCTTGCTTTAGATAGATTTTTGGCATTCTTGATTAAGTTATTTATCTCTTGATTTGAGTATCTGAGTTGATAGCATTCTATCTTAATGCGTGTTTCATTCAACCATTTTACATACCAGTACATTCCACGTGATGACGTCCATTTGGACTGCATCTTTTCAAGATGAAGAGATAGGTGCTAGAGATCATCAACAGGCGCTCCGTTAAAGATCTATTCTAGATATTCGCTGATTGGTGAGGCCTCCATGACTTCAGAGGATGTATATTATTTGTGCTACACCGGTAAAATTACCAAAATACCCCTAAATAAGAAAACACATCTTCCCAAATACTTTTAAAAAATTCGAGTTCAAGAATGTGATCAACACGAAAAATTATGTGAAAAAAGGATCTTAGTTGATTTTTAGAGCAATCATATCGAAAGATAATTTTTTGAAGCAAAAATATAATTTCAGAAGAGTGTGCGACATGTTCGCGTAGCGGACTTACACTTGTTACTGATCCCTTTATTTTCTATGGGATTGCAAAATTGATCAAAATTATTTTGAGAAAAATGTATTAGTACGCGACAAGTCCGCGTCGCGAACTTGGTCCACCGATCTGTACCAATGAAGTTTAAAATTTTAAAAATTACGAGCGACATTCCAAACATTTTCCCACCCCTCTTGAACTTAATCTACGACCAATATAGGTCTTTTTGTTTTTATCTAAAAAGGGTTCCTAAACTCATTCTAAAGTCCTATACACTAAAATCAAGTGTAGGCTTTGAGCGAAGAAGAGGAGAAAGAGCTAGGGCTTAGAGGATTGAGGGTAACTTCTTGCGAAGTTGATTGGAAAACTTCAAACCAGGCATGTAAGGCTAACCTAAAGCATGAAATTGTTATTCCATGTGCCCCTTGATTGAGATAGATTGATAGATGAGAGTATTGAGTCTCTATGCATATTTTCTTGAATGTTTTCTTGGAACATTATTCATATCCTATGTATTTTCATATATGGATGATCATCACAAACTTGATTTACTGAATAAATTCTTTTACATAAGTTATTTCACAAACTCTACATACTACTTCATAAAAGAATGCATGGATAAACCTGGGGATCGAGTCTAGAGCCTTGACAATATGATTGTGATTGTGATGTGAGCATGATGGTAGGTGGATAGAACTTGATTGTCCCAAGAGTCTTCATAATTGAACTCTAAATATTGGTCAAATTGATGGTCCTCTTAATGATTGATCTAAGTTCTTTGAAAGATATGATTGAGAACTGATTTGATTTGATGGGGTAATATGAGCTCTTATGAGTCTCATTGATCGAATTAATAGGGTTTGATCATTTATGAGCATCGAGTCTTAGGAGGAGTATCTTGCACCAAATTGAGCGAGGGTAAATTCAACTTGACTAATTAACTACATCACCAAGCGTAGGTGAGGATACAATTGCTAAGTCAGATGTTTCCTCTTGAGTTGATCAGTCCCTGAAATAATAGAGAACTTGTTTGATTGTCCGGATCCGTGACGGATTCAAGTTGTTCTTACCCTTGCAAGGTATTGACGGTTGTGGCAACATCAACAGGATTGTTGTATAATCACTGCTCATAAGTAGTTGTTGTCAGATAAGAGAAACTCTCAGATAATGGGGGTACTTTACATAGAAAGTGGAGCTACTATTATTAATATAAGTATTTTTGTATACTTGAACATCATTTACAATTCTTATTAACACAAAAATTAACAAAAAATATTTATACTTGTTTGATCAGCCTAGAATGGCTAGTCAATAATCTAGGAATGTGAAGTGTTCAACATTTCTCACTAGGGATCTTGGGAGGACAAAAGGTGTGAAGGGGAAGGAAAAAAGGTTGTGACATCAAGACAACTTGAATAAATGAGGAGGAAAAAATATATTGATACAAGCTCTAAAGCGGCACATTTGAGTCAAGAAAGCTCCAATGCTCCAATGTCTTTTTGATAGATGTTTGGCAGTTGTGACTATAGTTGAAATATTATGTTTTGTTGTAACTATATTTAACGGAATGCTTAGGCAATTATGATTCTATTGAAAGCAATAGTTGTGAATGCACTTTAGTTTGGGATTTTAGGATTCTCTTTCAATGAATTCGTAGTTGTGACTACAGATTATATGTAAAACATTGGAATTTTCTTTGTTATGAATTCAAACAATGACTTTTCTCTTGATTACCATGAGAGATGTCACGACCCAGATAGGGCCCTAGATGTGACATGGCAAAGGAGAACCCGAAAGTCCTCGATCAAGCCATCATAGCATCATTGCACACATCATCAGTTCGAAAGCGCGGAAGCTAATCAGATAACAAATAAACTCTAAGGGAATCGGGGCTTTGGACTCAAGCTATTGGGATGTTGTCGGGAATGGGATAAACATGGATTCACATAGCACATAGTAATTATCTCTAAGGGGATGGGTAAGTGGGATTCAAGCTATGGGAGCACATCGGGGTTATGAGACTTTCCACATAAGCACATAGTCAATCACAATTCCTAACATTCATATCATAAGCATAATCGATAAACATCCTCATAGTCAAGGATAATAAGCATAACTTTCATAATAATAATATTCAACATATCAAGTCAACGTACAAGAGTTTAGATTTTGTCCAAAAAACCTCTACATAGATAAAATGGGGCCTCGACATAGTTTGAGGCTCACCCTCAATACATAAATAAAGCAAATGACAAAATAAAACTAGGTAGATAGAAGGTGGCTATTTCCCTTGAACAAAAGGGCTCACCACTAGTACAAGTCTTCAAGAGTAATCACACGTCGTTCGATGGAATATAGAAGTCGTCTCCGGCACCTACATGGTTAGAACATGTAGACAACAGTATGGGTTAGCACAATAAAGTACTAAGTATGCGGGCATGTAAATGCATATGCACAAGAGCCTATAACAACCTACATGCAAGGGCACATATATAGAAGAAAATATAAGAAGGAACCCTATAACAATATGCCATGAAATCATGATGCATGAGATGCCATAATGCGTAGTATAGAGGGGATGGGACCATAATCGACATCCAAATCCATATGATCTACAACATGCCCTTGCCCAATGTGACCTCTTATTGGATCGAAGAAAACTACTTGCCAAAGGTAATCTTCATCACATCTTATGACCTGGTCATTTTCATGTGATAGCCACCTTCCTTATGACCCGATCATTTCAGAAGGGTTTACATAACATAGCATATTCTAACATATCATATCATATCAAGGCATACCTTACGACCCGGTCATTTTGGTAGCAACCTATGTAGGCCCATAGTTTTGGGAAAAGAGTGGGACCCTTGGGAATATCCCACTTACTACTCCAATCCTTCTCGGTACTAAGTCATCATACAACAAGAATACATATACATATATATACATGCTTTTAACCGGAAACTTGACACTTGAACTTCAAATCATACATACTTGTGATTAGTAGCCAAACATACCTTCAATACTCTTATGCATACTTAACAAGAGTCAAACATATTTCATAGTCATGCATCATGGGCTAAAAAGCCAAACGAACTTTCATGTGATACCTTATGCATAAGAGTAGCTCCATTCACATCACATCATATTATATCATATTGGTGCAAGCACCCATGTTGCTCAAAAGAGCCATAGCATAGACTTAGTGTGATCACAACTTAGCCTTAACCCATATTTGTTCAAAATCATAGTCATAAACATGTTTGGGACTTAGCCCACAACAAAACGTTCATCATAAACCATGAATCATGCATGCAATGCCATGAGGAACAATATGAATAGCATGAGTAATGAAATTCAAACTTTACATTCAATTCAAGAGTAGTTCATGAGAAATTCAAGTCAAATCCACCTTTAAAACATCATGCAGTCAATACCCATGCATAAATCAAAAGTACAAGGGACATGCATAACTTGACCATCATGAAACCATAAAACCTTCATGAAATTCAAACTCAACCCAACTTTAAATCACCTAAAATCTACAACACATAATCCCAATCAATTAATTACTTTAAAATTTAAAGAACCCAACCTTTATTGAAAACTTAAAAATTAAATTTAAAGAGGAAGGTTCTTGGGTCTTCAAGGATGAAAGGAAATCCTTGAATCAAAACCGACATACCTTCAATAGACCAAAAGAATTGAAAAATTAAGCAAGCAAAGATTGTCTTCCCCAAATTTCTTCAAGCTTTCAACAATGAAGGTCAACAGGATTTAGGATTTTTCAAAGAGTAATGAGGAGACTTAGAATGGATAAAAAGGGGTTAGGGTTAGGTTAAGGGTGTTTAGGGGACCTTAGGATGCCTAAAAGGGCCTAGGGATTAATTAAATCATGAAAATACCATTAATGAAATGGATAATTAACTGAAACACAGTGCTACATGGTTGAGCTACAGTGACCGTCTACATGCACACTGGTCGTACAACTGCCCGTGCGGCATTACTTGGCCAAGTTTCAACACGAACTCTCGGGGGACTTTTTGTAATACTTCATGAAGGGGGGTCACGGGCCATGTGGCTTCAAACGGACCGTGTACTGGTACGTGGAGCCACACTTGGCCCAGAAACCAACCCCACACCAAGACCAAGTCACTATCTCCCCAAACGAACCCCCAAACAGACCGTTTGAGGTCTCACGAACATTGGGGTGGTCCGTGGGACCTCACTTGGTCCATGGGTTGGGTCCAGGCCACCCTGAACTCACTGGACCATGACACGGACCCCCACACAGACCGTGGACCCTCACACAGTCCTTGGTCCTCTCCTTGGGCCATTTCCAGAGCCTATTTCCAATGTCTTTCGAATTACGGACAATCTCACTGTTTTGGCCATAACTTCCTTATACGAACTACGAATCAAGTGAAAGCAGTTGTGTTGCGAAGATAACGTAAAGAGATTCAATTTGATATGTGGTAGACCACACGGTTCAAGACGATCAAACTTATGTCTCTTCAAATTACACTACCCAAACAGCCTCTCTAGGCCACCAAATGATCCATTTTGTGTTCGGCCACTTAAACTCAACCCATGGCTACAAAAACTCAACCATGACCAGTATAACATCATACAAGACCAACTATAAGAAGTTTCAAAAATTTGTGGGTCGTTACATCATCTCTCCCTTGGGAACATTCGTCCTCGAATGAGCTAAGACTACGACTTGAGGACATCAATCCCAAAATGAGAGACATTCTAACAATAACTCAAGAGATCATGCATCATATCAAAAATCTTTCAAAACCTATGTCAAAACATCATTTAAATCATTTTCGTGCTCATGAATGCATGCAATGTCATGAAACTCAAGAAAACAAGCAATTAGGACCATAAAAGATAGAACCTAGTATCTTAGGCTTGAGTGGATTGGAAAAGATGAGGATATCGCTCCTTCATGAAAAACGACAAGTCCAACTTATATGTCACCTTACCAAAACCTACCTCTCAATCGGGAGGGATACCGAGCAATCCCTCGGGAAGCACATCGGGAGCTCACCAACCACCGGAACCGATTCAAGCCTAGGTGTTTCATCCTTCACATCTCTAACCCACATCATATGATAAATTCTCCCCTTACAACTCCATCCCAAGTACTAAATCAAAATCATACAACCTCAAGTTCTACAAGGGCATCGGAGAACACTGTATACAACCCAGAAACTGGACAACCACGATACACTTTTTGGGTAATAATTACTTACCCATGGGGTATTCACCGAATAAGGTTCCCTTAGATTCTCAGGACTCACACCAAATTTGATAGCCAACAAAGGAGTCACAAAAGATAAGTTTCACCCGGATCAAGTAAAGCATATGCATCAAAGTCAAAAAGTTTCATCATACCAGTCAAGACGTCAGGAGCTTCCTCTACCTCTTAGCGGCCATGAAGAGCATAAAACCGGTTGTTTCTAGGAGCACCACCAACTGGAGCCACTTGCTCTCTCATCACCTTTCTTGGACAGTTAAAGACCTTGTGATCTAAGCTACCACATTCGAAAGAAGCATCCGTAGCCTTTCTACAAACACCTTCATGACGCTTTCCATATCGGCCACAAGAAGGAATTTGAGGACCACCCCCAACTCGTGCCTTAGGAGGAGGCACCTTAGGATTTACAACTCCCACATCCAAACCTTGGCCTTGATGGAATCGGCCAAAACCACCACCACCACTCTTCGAGTTGGAGAACCCACCGTCAAATCGGGCCCTCTTAGCCTCATGCACTCTTCTTTCCTTAAGTTTCTCTCCCTCAATTTTTTCGGCATAAGTCATGAGCCGGGAGATATTCATGTCACGAATGAGCATAACGGTCCTACACTCTTTCACTACCAAGTCTAAAACACCCAAAATGAACTTGTGCATTCTTGCACGGGGATCCGCCACAAGCATATGAGCATACTTGTAGAGCTTTGTGAACTTGAGGGCGTAGTCCCTCATGGTCATAGCACCTTGCCGAAGATTGATAAACTCGGTCATCCTAGCCTCCCTAAGCTCAAGTGGGAAGAACCGATCCAGAAAGGCCATCTTGAATTCCTCCCATCCAACCTTCACATCCATCACCTTCTCAACAAGTCACTGATTATACCATACTTGTGCTACGTCCTTGAGTTGGTAAGCCGCTAACTCCGCATTTTCCTCTGAACTCACACCCATAATTGCCAACACTTTAGTGAGTTCATCCACGAACTCTTGAGAATCCTCATAAACCTTAGAGCCATAAAACTCTGGAGGGTTAGTACAAGTGAAGTCTCTCACCCTTGAGGCCGGAGTGCCAAAGTTCACCGGATTCACCGGACAGGCTTGGTTGGCCACAGCCTGTGCAACCATAGAGACTACATTCCTGAACTCAACATGGGACATATGTTCCTCAACCGGTGCCCGATGAGCTAGTTCCTCAACTTCGGGAGCCTGACGGGGAAGGGGAGCTCTTCTGGGAGGCATTTTCTGAAAAGAGCGATAAACATACCAAAGTTTAGAAAGAGTCATTGTAAGATCTCATGGAACGACATAAGGAAGAAATAAAATGAGGTAATTCCTAAAATGTCGTCATAGCCTCTTGTTCATAGACATGGTGCGCATCACACCCATGAACAAGACTCTAATCGACGCGGCATGTTAGACTCTGGGGATCATTACAACCCTAGGGCTGTGATACCACCTTTGTCACGACCCGGATAGGGGCCTAGATGTGACATGGAGAAAGAGAACCCAAAAGTCCTCAATCAAGCCATCATAGCATCATTGCACACATCATCGGTTCAGAAGCGCAGAAGCTAATCACATAACACATAAACTCTAAGGGAATCAGGGCTTTGGACTCAAGCTATGGGGATGTTGTCGGGAATGGAATAAACATGGATTCACATAGCACATAGCAATTATATCTAAGGGGACGGGTAAGTGGGATTCAAGCTATGGGGGCACACTGGGGTTATGGGACTTTTCACATAAGCATATAGTCAATCACAATTTCCAACATTCATGTCATAAGCATAATTGATAACAATCCTCATAGTCAAGGCTAATAAACATAACTTTCATAATAATAATATTCAACATATCAAGTCAACGTACAAGAGTTTAGATTTTGTCCAACAAGCCTCTACATAGATAAAGCGGGGCCTCGACATAGTTTAAGGCTCACTCTCAATACATAAATAAAGCAAATGACAAAATAAAACTAGGTAGATAGAAAGTGGATATTGCCTTTGAACAAAAGGGCTCACCACTAGTACAAGTCTTCAAGAGTAATCACACGTCGTTCGGTGGAATGTAGAAGTCGTCTCCGACACCTACATGGTTAGAACATGTAGACAAGAGTATAGGTTAGCACAATAAAGTACTAAGTATGCGGGCATGTAAATGCATATACACATGAGCCTATAGCAACCTACATGGCAAGGGCACATATATAGAAGAAAATATAAGAAGGAACCCTATAACAATATATCATGAAATCATGATGCATGATATGCAATAATGTTTAGTATAGAGGGGATGGGACCATAACCGACATCCAAGTCCATGTGAGCTACAACATGACCTTGCCCAATGTGACCTCCCATTGGATCGGAGAAGACTACTTGCCAAAGGTAATCTTCACCACACCTTACGATCCGGTCATTTCGGTGTGATGGCCACCTTCCTTACGACCCGGTCATTTCGAAAGGGTTTACATAACATAGCATATCCTAACATATCATGTCATATCAAGGTATACCTTATGACCCGGTCATTTCGGTAGCAACCTATGTAGTCCCATAGTTTCGGGAAAGGAGTGGGACCCTTGGGGATAGCCCACTTACTACTCCAATCCGTCTCGGTACTAAGTCATCATCCCACAAGAATACGTATACATATATATACATGCTTTTAACCAAAAACTTAACACTTGAACTTCAAATTATGCATACTTGGGCTTAGTAGCCAAACATACCTTCAATACTCTTATGCATACTTAACAAGAGTAAAACATATTTCATAGTCATGCATCATGGGCTAAAAAGCCAAATGAACTTTCATGTGATACCTTATGCATAAGAGTAGCACCATTCACATCACATCATATCATATCATATTGGTGCAAGCACCCATGTTGCTCAAAAGAGCCATAATATAGACTTAGTATGATCACAACTTAGCCTTAACCCATACTTGTTCAAAATCATAGTCATAAACATGTTTGGACTTAGTCCACATCAAAAAATTCATCATAAACCATGAATCATGCATGCAATGCCATGAGGAACAATATTAGTAGCATGGGTAATAAAATTCAAACTTTACATTCAATTCAAGAGTAGTTCATGAGAAATTCAAGTCAAATCCACCTTTAAAATATCATGCAGTCAATACCCATACATAACTTGATCATCATGAAACCATAAAACCTTCATGAAATTCAAACTCAAATCAACTTTAAATCACCTAAAATCTACAGCACATAATCACAATCAATTAATTACTTCAAAATTTAAAGAACCCAATCTTAATTGAAAACTTAAAAATCAAATTTAAAGAGGAGGGTTCTTGGGT
>JBCEWC010018189.1:0-12091 GCA_038996855.1 Solanum aculeatissimum
ATGAATAGAATATTGTGAATTATGAGCCTCTTTCAAAATAGTCTCCCTTAAACCATCAACATCTGGAACACACAAACAACCTTGGTACCGAAACACTCCATCTCCCCCTTGTGAGAAAATCTCAATCCTACCATCGGCAACCAAAATTTTCAATTCCACCAAAGACGGATCTAAATCTTGTTTAGCCTTGACATCAACTACCAAATAAAACCATGACCTACACTTATCGGATTTGAAACCATCTCCATTAATCTCAAGGGAGCAAAGCTTTGGATTACAAACTCTTGCAATCAAGGAATCTAACTCTAATTTCCATCGCCCTTACTATGATAATTGTACCACATGTATGAGAAAACTATGTAGCTACTCTACTACCCACTAAATTGACTAACTCTATCAAACTTAGACTTCAAGACCCACCATAGCTAACTTTAGCAACAAAGATCAAAAAGCTTGCCTAATATCGAATCACTTTATAGAGTAGGAATCGATTCATATTATGCAAGCATTATTTAAGCACAATGAAGTACACAAAGTAAAAAAAACTCTGACTTTGCTAACTGTAATACCGGACAGTCTCACTAAGAACACTCTCAAAATGTTTATACAAACCCTCAAGCTTTCTCTTCAAGAAAGGTTGGGTATATATACCTAACATCAGCAATATTTGGAGTAATTTCATTGGCTAGACAATGTCTACAGAGTAGGCTGATGCGCACCAACAAATAATAAACTTACAGGCGCATAGTATATTATTTTTCAAGTTTCACTTTCATATTCACAAAACGTATGGGATCAGGTTCCTTATCTGTTCCCATAGTTTGTAAATCATTACATCTTCCCAACATCAAAACCCTTTTCTAATAATCTTTCAATTTCCCCTTTAACTCTTCTGGGGTTGTAAGGTATAAAGTAATGAAGATAGGTTGGTTATCAAGGAGAACATCTAGGAAAAAATCTATTTCTTTTTCAAGAGGAACACCAAAATATTTATTATGAAGGACATCAGAGAACTTGTTAGCAATAAGAGGCAATTCGAAAGAGGGAACCATGGAAGTGACCTCCTTGACCCTTACTAAGTAAAACCATACCTCTTAGAAGTCATTTTATGGGCTTTAAGGTAGGAAGCAAATCAACCCTTACACATTGAGTTGTTACCCTCCCACTCAAGAATGGTCTCATTAGAAAATTGGAGTTTGACACTATAGGTCCTATAATCAATGGAGGCATGTAACCAATCCATTCCAAGAATGACATCAAAATCGACCTTGGTATGTTCTACAAGTTCAAATGGAATAACGTTATGCATGATCAACACAGGGCAATTTCTATAGACTGTTCTAGCAACAATCGACTTACCCATGAGAGTACAAACCTAAAAGGGTTCAATGAAGATTTTGGGACATACATCAAATCTATTTACAAGGAAGGGAGTAACAAAAGATAAATTTTCACCCAAATCTAATAATTTGTACAAATTGAAATTAAAAACTTTCAAAATACTGGTGAAGACATCTAGAGTCTCTTTAACCTTTTTCCTAACATGCAAAGTGTATAAATGATTTGTGTGTTGAACACCTTCTTTAACTTGAATACCTTGCACTTCTTAGCCTTAAGGCCTAGTACCATCACCTCTACACTCCTTGTCATGATTATCGAGCTTGACGCACCTATATCATACATTGAAGCTAGCCAAACACATACTAAGGTGACCACCTACACACTTCTTAAACCTCAGAGTAGCTTGGGAACTTGGAGCTCCTTGTACCTTGGGGTTGAACCCCTTGTCCTAACTAAACCTTAGAGGAGGAATATTGATTGGACCTTAACTCACTTTCTTTTGATCACCATAGAACTTTTCATATATATCACTTCTATCCTTTTGGCGGGAGAATCTAGTACCCTCAATATTAGACCACTTGGAGTCCATAGCATGCTCCCTCAACTTCTCATCTTTAATTTGTTCTTAATAGGTCATGAGTCAGGATATATCCATTTCCTTCATGAGCATGGCGGTCTTACACTTGTTAAAAACCAAGTCTAGCACACCAGAGATGGACTTTCTTATTCTTGCCCTTGGATCGGCAACCATGAATGATGCATACTTCAACAATCTAGTGAACTTGAGAATATACACCCTCATCAACTATTTGACCTTGGCCTCTATCAACTCCAACGAAAAGAATAGGTCTAAGAAGGCACCCTTAAACTCTTTCCAGGTAGTTGGTCCTACTTCATCACCCCTGCCATCTACCTATTGATCATACCACACTTTGGCAATGCCCTTGAGTTGATAGGACAAAAGCTCAACCTTTTTGTTTAGTGGTACCCAAATAATTGCGATAATCTGATAATTTTCATTTAGAAACTCCACCGAGTCCTCATCTACCTTGGAGCCATGGTACTCAAGTGGATTCACTCTAAAAAAATCCCAAATCCTAGTATCCAAGGTAGGCACTTGAAGGGGAAGAATATCATCTCAATTTACTTGGTTCGCCATAGCTTGAGACAACACGGTGAAAGTAACTCAAAATTTTGCCTAAGAAACCCTATCTTCTTGATGGGCCAAAGGTACCCTTTCCTCACTCCATCCTCTTAGTGGAGGAATTCTTCTTAGAGGCATGATCTATAAAATTGCAAAGAATAGTTCATTAGATAAGAGAAATCTTAGGGTAACTCTAAGGCACGAAATGATTCATGAAAGAAGGGAAAGTTTCCTAAATGACTCATATTCTCCTATTCATAGTTGTGGCATGCTTTACATCCATGGGAAGGAATCTATTCGACATGGTATGTTGGATGCCAAGGACCATTTCAAAACCTCGTGCTTTGATACCATGTTTGTCACGGTCCAAGCCTAGGGCCTAGTCATAACACGACAAATAAAGAACTCAAAGGAATCTCACCCAAGCCTCTTAGCATGCATTACAAATTTCATAGGTAATGACATAAATTAATGAGGAAATAAGGGTAAATGGGAATAAGTTAGGATCAAATATAAAATGAGACTAAGTCATAAATTTTCTTACTTGTCCAACAATACCTCTAGCTTTAGAATTGGTGGGGTCTAAGACATGTCCTTAGATAATCTTTAAATAAAAGGAATAAAGAGATACAACAAGATAGTCTTAAAAGTCTCAATACATCTAGCTTGAAAGAAAGTAGGCTATTGTCCCCGAACTAGAGGACCCACCACAAGTAGTCTTAAAATAATTCAAAACTAGACACGTGTAGGAGGACAAGGAGGAGCACTAGTCCCTATATGAAGAGATCATATAGGAAAAAGTATGTGTTATTACTTTAAATGTACTAAGTATGTAGGATGCAATGCCAGAATGAAACTATAATATTATCATAATCAATATGCATAATCATAGGAAAGGAATAAAGCTCAAAGATGGTGATCGATCAATACAACATTTAAACATGATTTGGAGCAACATAAACACATCAAGTCATCATATACATACTCATGGGAAGGATACCATAACAAACATTTAAGACCATGTGAGCTACTACATTGAATCCAACATAACCACCTACGTTGGTCGAGAAGACAACTTGCTAGGTAAAACTCCATCAACTTATGTATTCACATCTTTCTTTAAATTTATGCTATTGTGGTTCCACTAGCCTTAGCCTATAAGGGCTCTTTTGGTGGTACATGGTTTTGGAAAAGAAGTGGCTAATAGGTTTCCCTTGGGTGGATAATCTTAATGCCCATCAGACTAAACCTACCTCAAGCCTTCTCCGTACTAAGTCATGTCCCACAAAAAATTTATAACATGATCATATGTGTATACATTCTCAAACTTTGAAGTATAGCTTCATATTAATTGGAGTAACTCATTAGAAACTTAGAAATCCATTAAAGTGAGAATTTTCCTTATGATAAAAGGATCCTTCTTTAACAAGAATTATTCTTTCACCATATTTTATAACATCATATAAAGGGATTCCATGAATACTTCATGACTTTCATAAACATTAATGATATATAGTTAAAACCTTTATCATTCATAGCATGTTTCATTTGAACATAGCATAACACTTGATGGGTTTGATGCTTGTAAATTTTAAAAACATATAATACAAGAGGAATGTGCATAAACTTCATAAAACTCATAATTATAAATCATTAATAAAGCAATCCATAATAACATTCAAAACCCTAGATAAAAATTCATGAATAAATCTTATAAAACCTCAACTTCAATAATATAGTGTAAGCTCGTAGCATGACATCATTATTAGGCAATAAATACATCATGCTATCAACATCTAACAAAGGTATCATAAAACTAATGGAGATTGCATTATTTGAAACTAAGTCAGATAATGAAATTAGTTGGGCTTCATGGGTGAAAGGAACTCACAAATCAAAACCATATACCTTGATTGGAAGTTTAGGAAAGGGACTTGAGATTGGGGAAGAAAATCTTGAAACCAAGCTTCTTTCCTTCTACAGTCTTAGGGGTTGACAGACTTAAGGGAATTTTGGAATATAGTAGAGTTAGAGGTGAATGAGAATGTAATGGTAGGGTTGGGGGATGATATGGATAGAAATAGTCCCTAAATAACGAAGTATTGGACTTAGGGTACGAGGAAATATCAATACTGCCCCTTATTAAAACTGTTGGGGCATGTTCTATGACCTAGGTCAACGAGTTGTGGATCACTCTATAACACCTCCCACGTGATTCAAAATGTTTGTATGGTGTATTTCTTAAATATCATAAAATTCATGCATTATTTGGAAAATCCAACTTTGTATTATTTTTTAGGAGGCTAAATTGTCTAGGAAAAGGACGTCCTCAATTTTTAGGCGAACCGTATTAAAAAATAATTTTTTATGTGATTTGGGCCTTAACTAAAAGGGTACATAACCTCTTTGCATCGCAGAGATAGTCCATTTTAGTGTAAATATGACCTAGACGTGTTCCTAGGGAAAACCAAGAAAAAATTAAACTTCACATAAAAATGAACTATTGCAGAACAAGTCTGTGTCGGTCATTTCATTCCTCTATGAAACAAATTGTCCAAAATTTTTCACATTTGAGTAAGGACAATTGGGACATATACCGGTACCCATATATACAGGAACAATAAAAAAATCCACCATTTTTGGACACACAATCACTCCCAAAACTCCTAAAAACCTCTCCAAACTTTCACAAATTCCTCCCTCAAATTCCTTCAAGTTTGTAGGATTCAAGGCTCTTTCATCAAAGGATAAGAATCAAGGTGATTCAACAAGATTCTTCAAGTCTTCTCTCATCTTTTTCAAGGATTCAAGGTATGTGAGTCTTTCATCCATGGGTCCTTCCATCCCTGAAGCCTAACTCTCCTTTTTCATAAGATTTCATGATTTCAAGGTTTGATACTTTATGGGTACTTCCTATTAGGCATTACGAATTGGATTTAAGTTTAATTTTATCAAGTAATTTTTTATTATTCATGAATACATATTGACAGTTTATTCCATGAATTGATTTATGACAATTGAAGTTATGCATGATATGAAACTATGAAAGGTTATAGATTTTAAGATGGATTTTATGACACCCAAACTAAGGGTTTTACTATTATGTTGGTGGTTTATCTTGAATGTTGTTCTATGATCATTTACTCAATTCATGTTCAATACTCTTGTATTTCATGATTTTAAGTTCAATCACGTTTTGACAAGATTACATGATATGGTTTCTTACGTTGATGAAAGGTTTATTTTAAATATGCAAGACAAGTATGTTAAGATAAATTATGGGATCCTAAGCATGTTTTGAACTCTTGAAAAGTTCCTACGATTGTTAGACAAAATTTTGAGCATTTATGCTATATTTCCACCCTCTTGTGAATGAATAATGTTCACTTGAAAGTGTTATGTATTCTACCCTCATGTTCAAGGCAAATGCTCACTTGAAGGGGTCATGTATATGAATGAGTTGCTCTTACCATGTTGACATATTTTTATAAGTTATTCAAGTTATGATTACACTTATGATTATGTAATGTGTTCCATTGGACTAGGCTTAGCACCGAATGAGGCTTAAGGTAGGGGCTCGACCCAAGGGGTCCTTATATAAAGTCTTAGTCTCAATGTGTCACCATAGGTTTGTATTATTTCCCTATATGGGGTTTTATTAGTGGATCCAACTATGCTATGTTAGCCATCATGGTGGGGTATGGTTTACCTTGGAAAGCATACCTCTCCTTTTCCAGTATGAAGGCAACACCAGGATTTTATGTGGTAGATCTCATGGTCTTATATGTAGGTTACGGTTTCCTCCCACATATGTGTGTTATGTCATGCAAGTTTGACTATCTACAAGCATGTTTTTACTAAGAATTTATCATTCATGTCATATTGAGCTTATATCCATTGTATATGATTATGCAACATGTTTATTATTGGCTTATGTTCTATTGTTTCATTGCACCCCACATACTTAGTATATTTTTAGTACTAACACATACTTGTTTCCTACATGATCTAACCATGTAGGAACCGGAGCTCCTATTCATCCACCTCCTCATGGCTAGTAAGTTGGATTGAAGATTGCTATTGGTAAGTCCTCCATCCTGGTGACAATAATCACTTCCTTTTATGCTATGTTAAATACTTATCTAAATTTGAATATTTATTTTGATGGTGAGCCCAGGAGATGTCTTTGCTCCCATTCCACTCATGTTAGAGATGTTGTTGGAAATCAGTGATGAGCTTGACTCCTATGAATGTTTCGTCTTATGTAATTATGAAGACTTCCTATAGTCCATATTGTAAGACCCTACATGTTGGAAGGTATGGTAGTGTGAGGGAAAATGAAACCTTGAGATTTTTCCAAGTATCAGAGGTTGTGAGGGCCATTATGAGCCGTAAGAGTTTGTATGGGTTGTGCTTTGGTTCGAGGAACCTAGGTGCAACAACCAGTAGCTCATGTTTCAAAGTCAATGATATACGAAAGAAATCCTTTATGGGTCGTAGATTCTTCCACAACTGTAACTCTTTCTCGGGGAATGAGGGTCAGATTTTGTGAATTTTTGGGGGTTTTAGAGGTTCAATTTAAGGAGCATTAGATGGTTCGTAAGATCTTACATGGATGGTAAGTTCGGTCATGGAATGTGATTCAGATAAATGTTTTTTTAGTCTCTAAAATGGCATTAGACGAGACCCTCATCTACAACTGTAGAATGGACCACGACCCGTAAATGGGGTTTCGTGGTCCTGTCCAGCTAGATTTTTAAACAGGAAAATTTGACCTTTCCTATTATTTAAAGCCTATTCTATGTTATTTTACTCCCTCCCCCCCCAAATGACCCGTTATCAGCATATACAACCCTCATCTATTTTATTCTCCTCCATCCCAAAATATTTCTAAGTCCCAAACACTCTCAAGCTTCCTCCAAGGTTTCAAGCAAGAGGATCAAGTTAGGGTTTTGACTCCTTCATCCCCACATTTAATTTTTCTCTAGTAAATTTCTAAGGTATGTGGGTTTTAATTATGGAGCCCTTTCCTCCAGAACCTCAACCAATCATCTTTTCTTTTATGATGTCTCAAGTTATGATACTACATGGTAGTTTTACGAATCCTTTCATATGATGATAATATGAAATTATTTATGATGATATACCTTTGTACATGATTATTCTTTGAAAATCCATGTGAAATTATGAATTTATTATGAGGGTTTGATGACGCCCTAGTAAAGTTTTAAATATTTTTTCGGTGGGTTGTTTGGAATAATGTACAAGTGATGTATTTTACTCCTCTCATGACATACATTTTTTATTGCATGATTTTAAAGCTATATATGAATCCACCATGATTTGAATAAAGATGTTTACCAAGCTTCCATGAATGTGAAGACCTTATGGCAAGATTATGCAAATTATGAAAGATATGAATTATGAAAGGGCTAATGTGTATGATTCGAAATATGAAAGGTTGTGAAAATTATGAAGCCCTATTTGATATGATGAAGCTTTGGTTTAGAAGAGCTACTCTATGACTAAATTATGATAATTTGATGCTATGCATATTATGATAAAAGTATGTTTTGATATTCCTTGGGATTGAGACCTAGCACCGAGCGGACCTTGGTAAATAACTATTGTCCCATAACTATGTTGCCACCATAGGTTTACGAATTAGCTAATGGATCCATATAGAGTAAGTTGCATAAATGACTGAAAAGGTTGTTGCTCCCGTAAGGCTTCTACTTATTAATATCTAAAAAGGGTGTTGTTCCCATAAGGCTCTTATCTTATAACTAACCGAAAAGGGTGTTCTACCCGTAAGGTCACCAAAAAAGGTGTTGTTCCCGTAAGGTGTTTTGTGAAGCACTTTCCAAAAAAGGTGTTGTTCCCATAAGGTGAGTATTTGATTTACCCTGGCAAGGTAGGCCACTCCATGTCCGGTGTGAAGTGAATATTGGGATTTCTAGTAGTAGCTCACTTGGTCTTACCTGTTGGTTATGGTCCCTTCCCATCTATGTATGATATGAAATGTGATTTGATGACTCCTCATGTGCATTTGGATTAAGGCACTGAGCACTCATGACATGTTAATCTTATATTTGTTGATTCGATTATGCATGTTGCCAATTATGACATGTGTTCCTTGTTGCATTGCATCCCGCATACGTAGTACATTCAAATGTAATAATGCATACTTTTTTCCTACATGATATAACCATGTAGAGACCGGAGCTCACATCCATCAACCCCTCCTCCACGTAGCTAGATGATTCAAGTAAAGGGTTGCTTTTTGTGAGTCCTCCACTTCCAGGGATAATATCCATGTACTTTCATGCTTTTGATTAGACTACTCTATTTTTGGATACTATCTTTTTAGGGTGAGCTCGGGATATGTCTTGGCCTCGGTTCTATTTGTAATTAGAGGTGTTTTTGGACATATGGATTGTACGTTATGAGCTTGACTCTTATTATGCCTTTTTTACTATTGGAGATTTCCCTTAGTCCCTATTCCCTTCTATGTGATGAATGCTTGTTATGTTGATGAGATGGAAGTCCCAAGTCCCTAAATGCCCCATAGCATGAGCCCAAAGTCCCGCTTTACCTTAGAAATTATTTTTTCATGATGGTTGTCTATTTATGCTTTCGCGAACAAAGAATATGCCACGTATGCTTAAGAGGCTTATTTGAGGTCCCTTCAGGTCCCCATTCTCTGTGTCATGTCTAGGCCCTAGATTTGGGGCGTGACCCCTATCCCTTATATGTATTGTTTAATATTGATGGCATGTGATGAAAGTCCTAAGTCCCTATTATCCCCATAGCTTGTTTCTTACTTACCCTTCCGTTAGTCATTGCTTGCTACTTGATAGTGGAAATTCCTATTCCCTTTCTATCCCCATAGCGTGAGTCAAAAGTCCAAATTCTCTTAGAATTAATTTTTTGATGTTTGTTTATGCTTCTGCAACTAATGATGTTATTACTATGCTTTGAGGCTTGTTTGGGGTTCCTTCGGGTTCCCTATTCACTGTGTCAAGTCTAGGCCTTAGGTTTGGGTCATGATAAGCTTGGTATCAGAGCACTAGTCTTATAAATGGTCCTAAAAAATCTAACACACCACATCGAGTTGAGTCATGTTCATGGTTTGATGAGTCCATATCTCAGATTCATTTTGGGCTTAAATTGCAAAGAAATATTTTCCTTAATGTGACATTAATCCCAATTACTAAAAAATTTACATGTGCTATGACATGAAATGGAGTTAAAAGCGTGCAAATGGGCATGATGTGGTAGAATCTTGGAGATTGAGTAAAAGTGCCAAAAAGGCGGTGGAATGCGAGATTGTTGACATTCTTGATGATCCACTGAAAGACCCAAGGATATCACCTAAATGTGCAGCAACCTAGATTCCCAATCGATGCAAGAATGCGGTCAGAGTTGACATCACAAAGGGTGCTCGGTGATTCTCTGAGTTCACAAGTGATTGCCTAAAGTTACAAAACCCAAAGCATTATTAGAAAGGAGATATGAAGAGCAGTTCGGCGCATTGCAGAAATTGAAAAACTAGAGAAAAAAGTCATTGCCTAAAGTTATAGTAAAACGGAGCCTCTTAAAGACATGCAGGAAAGTGGTCTAGTGCACATTCAGTGCATTGCTGGAGTGCTCAGCGATGGCCGCCCTTGACCACTAAATGACATTTTGCAACACAAATATTCACACTTTTTGCATGGAATATATAAGCAATTTATAGAAAAGGACATTGCACAAGATCTTTCATTAGAATTGAGAACAATTAGTAGTAGTAGTAGTACATAGAACTTTCTCCTTAGAGTACAAGAGAGATTAGGGTGTTAAGGAAATTGGGCATCAAATTAGAGGAAATTGGCTAGTGAGAATCATCTAATTTGTATTCAATCTTATTACCCATGACTTCAGCTACAATGAATGGTATTCAATCTTTAATTTCTAGCATGTGTGTTTAAAACCACCATGTTGGGAGTGTGCTTTCAATATGGATCTTTGATTTATTGATTGGGTTTGTAGTATCTTGACTTATCTGTAGTTGATTTAGGTGAATTTATGTCCATTCCTAGGATTGTTGTAAATCTAGAGGTTGAAAACTTGGGGTTTTGTTTAGATCTCTAATTGTTTTTCTTAGTTGAGCATATTAAAGTGTGGGATGGATGTAATGGCTGGAAATCTTTCGGGGTTTCAGTTGAAGTTCATGGTAATGAACCCAATGGCCAAGGTATTACGAGTTTTGCTTTAACTTCTTAGGCCAAGCATTTCCTCGATGGTCCGCGTGTGATATCCTAGTGGGTTCATGTGAAACACCCATTTTCAGAGATGATTTAGGTTACAAGCAACCTAGCCTATTCACTCAACATCAACTCATATAGTCAAGTATTTAAACCCATTTTGATAGATCGAGTCTCATATTTGCACATCTCTAACATCTCCCTTAATAGTTGATAATTCAATTAATTAGAACTCATTAGCTGAGCTCAACTTTTTTAAATATTGCAACCCCCTAGATCCTACAATTACTTGATCCAATGGACTACTTCCACCTTGAACAACGATTCCCTGTGGTATCCAACCCTAACCCCTAAAGTTAGGTTATTATGTTGATGATGACTTCCCCTTCTGCCTTTGAGTAATCGGGTTGAGTGACATCAAAAATAGCATCATTGTCCGGGAATCGACATGTTCATATAGGAAGTTTTTGTTAAGTTTTGTTCTTGTAGTTAAAATTATTTTACTATTTCATGTTGTTTTTGTTGATTGACTATTAGGTTTAATGATGGAAGACGAAGAGAGAATTTATGGAGAGAATGTTGGTTTCACGACCCGAGAGTAGGTCCTAGATGTGACATGGAAAAAGAGAACCCGAGAGACCTCAATCAAGCCATCACAGCATCATCACACACATCATTGGTTCGAAAGCGCGTATAATAAACAAATAACACATAAGTCTAGGGGATTCCGGGGCTTTGGACTCAAGCTGTGGGGATGTTGCGGGGAATGGAATAAGCATGAATCACATAGCACATAGCAAATACATTCTAAGAGACGGATAAGTATGACTCAAGCTATGGGGGCAAGAACAGTTAGGGACTTTCCACATAAGCACATTCCCAAGAAAATTATATCATACTAGCATAAGTAGAAACAGAAACACAACATAATGTACCATCACTCAACATAGGTAACCATATCATTACAAGTATCATATAGAATAACGTTCAATAGAGTCGATATTTCCAACAATGCCTCTACATAGGATCAGACGGAGCCTCGACATAATCCGGACCCACCCTCAAGTCATAAAGTGAAGAAACATAAAAAAAGACATAGGTATATGAAATGGGATGTTTCCCTTGGAACATAGGGCTTACCACAAGCAACACTTCGAATCTTAGCTAGATGTCCAACGGTGGGAGGAAATCGTCTCCGGTCCCTACATGGTTAGAACATGTAGACAAAGAGTATGGGTTAGTACATAATAATGCTCTAAGTATGCGGACATATAATGCATATGAACATGGGCCTACAACCAACTAGATGACAAGGGCACATACATAGAAGGAGAATATAAGAAAGGATAGTATATCAATA
>JBCEWC010018190.1:0-12090 GCA_038996855.1 Solanum aculeatissimum
CTGAACCGATGATGTGTGTAATGATGCTATGATGGCTTGATCGAGGGTCTTCGGGTCCTCTTTCACCATGTCACATCCAGGCCCCCTATCCGGGTCATAACAGTTTGACCCAAGAAATCGAGATTCCTCCTTGGAAGTGGGAAGATGTGAATATGAACTTCATAGTTTGGCTACCCCATACTCGTAGATAGTTTGATTTTATATGGGTTGTTGTTGATCGAATGACCAAGTCAGTTCACTTCTTACCAGTCAAAACTATTTATAATGCCAAAGATTATGCTAAATTGTATATTCAAAAATTGGTGAGATTGCATGGTATACCGAGGTGTATCATATCGGATCGTGGTACCCAATTTACTTCTTATTTTTGGAGATTGTTTCAAAAAGGGATTGGGACTAAGATTAAATTGAGCACCATTTTCATCCCCAAACCGATAGGCAAGCCTAGAGGATAATTCAAACTTTGGAGGATATGTTAAGGGCTTGTTCGTTGGAGTTCAAGGGAAATGGTATGATCATCTACCGCTCATCAAATTTTCCTACAACAATAATTACCACGCTAGTATTGGTATGACTCCATTTGAAGCATTATATGGTAGGAGGTGTATGTCCCCGGTAGTATGCTTTGAGTTGGGTGAGATGGCATTGTTAGGATCGGACTTAGTTGTTGAAGCTATATAAAAGGTAAAGTTGATTAGGAAGAGATTAAAAATGGCTCAAAATCGCCAAAAGTCTTACTCGAATGTTAAGAGAAGTGACCTCAAATTTTATGTGGGTGATTGGGCTTATGTAAACATATCACCTATGAAAGGCATTATGTGTTTCAACAAAAGGGGCAAGTTGTAACCTCGGTATGTCGAGCCGTATGAGATCGTTGAACGGGTTGGCAATATAGCATATAGAGTGGAGTTACCTTCATATATAAGTTCTATTCATTCGGTGTTCCATGTTTCAATGTTGAGGAAGTTGGTTGGTGACCCTAAGGCAATTGTACCTTAGGGGGATGTTACGGTCGAGGAGAACTTAACTTATGAAGAAGTATCGGTGGAAATCTGGGATAGACAAGTAAAATAACTTCGCAACAAGGAGGTAGCTTCGGTTAAAGTTCTTTGGAGGAATCAACATGTGGAGGGTGCTACATGGGAAGCGGAGTCGGACATGATGAAGCGATACCCCTATCTTTTATAATCAACTCAAGCCGAAGGTACTAGGTTCTAATTTTCTTTCTGAATGGTCCTAATTCTTTATTTTCTTGAGTTCATAACATTACATGCATACATGTGCACAAAAATTAATTGAATGATGTTTTGACATGGGTTTTAAATGGCTTTTGAAATGATGAACGATGCACTATGTTTTATGTTGAAACATTTCTTGTTTGATTTGAGTCCTTCAAGCCTTGTTCTAGCCCATTCGAGGACGACTGTTCCCAAGGGGGAGATGATGTAACAATCTGGAAAATTTGAAATTTGTGATGTTAATTGAGGCCTGATTTGAACTTATCTTGGATAGCTTATGAGTTTTCCGAGTCTCTTTTGCATGACCGTCTTGGAAGAAATCACATTGGTTGAGTTTCGCTTGACGTCTCATGGGAGTACTGAACTTAAATAATCATATATCTTGGTACTGGATGAACATTGTGG
Source organism: Solanum aculeatissimum (assembly GCA_038996855.1). NCBI lineage: Eukaryota > Viridiplantae > Streptophyta > Magnoliopsida > Solanales > Solanaceae > Solanum > Solanum aculeatissimum. The sequence goes on from JBCEWC010018190.1 coordinate 1,644, forward strand.
GTCACGAACTATCAAATTGAAGCTCTTTGAGGTATCTTCCCAATGCAATTTGTTTCACTTAATTCAGAGTCCGACTGTGGGAGTTATGGCCCTTACGGTGAGATGGCCTGTACCAGGAAGCATTTTGGAAAAGGGAAGAGAAGAATTGGATAAGGCACTTCCTTAGGGCAGGCTCACGGGTTGTGTGTGGCCTCACGGTCTATGAGGTAGGCTGTGTGACCTCCCACGAGGCATGATAAAGTATTTCGGGATGGCCTTGGCCTACAGATCGATTCTATGTATAAGGTTAACGTTCCAAAAAAAATCGTGTCAACTTGAAGGTGGAGTTCATAGACTGCGTGGAGACTTAGGACCCATGAACATGACTGTATGATGTACTAGCCTAGTCATGTTGTATCGAGAGGAGAATTTGTGTAAGTATGGAATCTTCGAGGGCAAAGTTGTTTCCAAGTGTGGCTTCACGGGAGAGGATCATGGACCGTATGGCCCCTCACAGTCTGTGTAGTTGACCGTGTGGGTGACATTTCAATTTTTTCTCTTCGTTTCTAGATTGATGCTCGTCTTCAAGTGAGGCCTCACGGCAGGGCTAACAGATCTAGAGTTGCTACATGGTCCGTGTAGTGTACTTCATTAGTGACATTTCCAGTTTTTCTTCCTCATTTTATTAATGGTTTAATTATAATTTTTAACTATTCCTAAGGTCGTTTTAGCATTTTCAATCCCTCCTAAACTTCTGATTTAGCCCTTTTCACTCTCATTCAATTCAAATCCTTTCAATTTCATTCAATTACACTCAAGCTCTAATGAAGACTAGGCTTGGAAATCAAGGGAAGTGTCAAATCTTCATTAATTTTTTCTGTTCTTCTTAGTTATCAAGGTATGAGGGATTGATTCATGGTTCTTCTTTCAACCATGAAGACCCAAAACTCTTCTTCTTCATTTTTTTGAAATTGAGCTTACTTTGCAAATGGATCTTTAAATCTATTGTTGTTGTGATTAAATTGAAGTATGAGTTGTATTTAATTATTAATTTTAAGGTGAATTAAGCCCTAATTTGTTGAATTCCATTGAATTTATGAAGGTTTAAATATGCATGTCCCATTAATTCTTCAATTCAAGCATGGGAAGTATGAGTTATGATTTTAATTATTGATTTTCTTATGATTTAATTATGAATTCATTTTGTTGTGATGATTTAAATGTTGATATCAATTATCCATGTTAGTCATTGATCATTCATGCATTTGCATTCATGAGCATGGAGACTTGACTTGATGAAACTCTTAATATGGGCTTTGACCCACTTGACTTGACTTGATTTGACTTGATCTTGGTAAGATATGGGATTTGACTAGAATGTGATCACATCTTGTCTTGACTTGGCTCTATGAGCATATTGGGTGTTTACACCATCTTGTACATGTTATAATGAGCTACTCCTATGCATTGACTCTTTGATTTGGTACTTGGACACTTGTATGGCCTTTGAGCCTAATTATGGAAAAACTTGAATTATGATTTGGCTTTTTAGCCCAATTTTGCATTGGCAATGATTCAAAGTATTGAACCTCCATTTGAAATATTGTATATGTATATGTATTCTCGTGAAATGAGACTTAGCACCGAGTGATTAGATTCGGGGTGGACTATCTCCAAGGGTCCATACTCCTTTCCGTCAAACCATATGCCAACATGGGATTTCTCCTATGGTGGGATGACTTGTTTTATTTTCCCTATTTAGAGTGACTTGGGATCTACCTGGAAAGTAGTTCAATTCCAAGTAGTAGCTCGCTTGGTCTCTCTTATTGTCGATTGAGGTCGCATCCCCGCTATGAATATGTAGGTTTGTATTCATGCATCATGGAATTCATGTCATATTGATACAATATTCTTCCTTGCTTATATACTCCTATATATACACACGTGCCCTTGTCATCTAGGTTATGTGATAGGTTCATGTTCATGTGCATGGCATGCCCACATACTTAGTGCATTCTATGTGCTTATCCATACTATTTGTCTACATGATCTAACCATGTAGGGACCGAAGATGACATTCATCTACCTTTGGACGCTTAGTAGAGATCTCGGATTTGTTGCTAGTGGTGAGCCCTATACTTCAAGGGAAAAACCCACCTTCCTCCACCTTATGTTTTATTATGTCTTATTTTATCTTATGACTTGAGGGTGAGCCTGGAATATGTCGTGGCCCCGTCCTATTCTATGTAGTGGCATTGTTGGACATATCAAACTCTATTGTACACCGTATTATGTACCTATATGAGCTTTGATTATTTATGCTTTGTTATGTTCATGCTTATGCTATTATGGTTGGTTGGCTGAGAATTTGCCTATGTGGAAATTCCTAAGCCCCTCCTTGTTCCCATAACTTGAGTCCAAAGTCCCGGAATCCCTTAGAAATATGTGTTATCGATATTGTTACGCGCTTCCGAACCAATGATATGTGCGATGATTCTTGGATGGCTTGATTGAGGACTCTCGGGTTCTATTTTTCCATGTCATATCTGGGATCTACCTTCGGGTTGTGACAGATGATTTATCAAGAAGAGACTAATTGGTGAGTACATGTTTCTTATCCATGGCACTATCAGAATCAAAGATATAGATCATCCATACTCGGAATGCTAAGGACTAGAGACACGATATTACATCTGCACGCTTGTCATTTATGCACCAGGTTTGCCAACATTTAAAATCATTCATCCATTTAATCAGACAAAGCAAAATAAACATTGGAAAAGAAATAACAATAATAAACATTACTCTATTACGACCCGAATTAAAATTTATTTATAGCCCAATAAAAATTGTCTAAATGCTCATCAATAGCACCATCATCAAAATGAAATAACCATCATTGTCTTATCAAGAATAAAAATTCAGAAGACAGGAAATTCCTCAAACTCACCCCCTCTAAAAAATAAACATTGCCCTCAATGTGCAGAGGATAACCAAAAAGGCAAGTATAAGATAGAATAATGAGTATGAGAATCCCTCTGTCAAATCACATATCCTGTTGTGGTGGTGGTGGTGACAGAGCTGAAGAAGATGTCATAGGGTCATCAATGCCTTCTTCTATCGGTGCGCTCTCAAGATCAATATTCTCCCTAGCAGTCTCAGATGCACTCACATCGGATGTACCAATCATGTATTGATCTAGAATGGAGTTTATAATTGCTGCCGCCACCATTTCATCCTCCACTCTAGCTAGCTCCTCCTGCTCCTCTTGGTTGTGCTCAACCCCCAACATCTCATCATCAGTCTCTGAGGTGCTCACCTCCTGATTATCATCACCAGCATCACCCGACACTCCTACAATTAGGCCTTTATTTGGGATCATAGCTATATCCCCCTTGAGAGGAGAATCTTCCCGCCCATCAAAACATGTGCTCAAGTCAGTGGACCGGAGGGATGCCACTTCCTTCTTTAACTCATCGATGTTGGCTCTCAAAGTCAAAGTTTCCTTGTCACCACCATCTTATTTTTCAACAGCCAACACCCTATCCTTGAAGTTGGCCAATTCCTTCCCTTGATCGCCAATCATGGACTCCAGTCTATCCATCCTCAACTTATTTACCTCATTTAGCTCCTTCTGTTTCACCTCAGCCTCAACATACAACTTTAAATCCTTGGCTTTAGCTATCTCTACTAATTTAGGTATAGATAGCAACCTTGGCCATCCGTCTGAAAGCAAGAAGTAGTTAGAGAGGGTTGGTTATCTGTGTCTTGTGTCCCTATATATGGAGTGAGGGTAGAAGTGGATGATAAAGTAAGAGAGAAAGATATACCTGCCTTGGTGCCTAACTGTGCAGCGCTAGGCTCGAGAGCTTCAATGTCAATCACCGATGTTTTGTTAACCAATTCTTCCTAGCACTACTATCTTTATCCTTAAAATACTCAGCCTCAATCTGTTTGATATTAGTTGATGCAAATGGGGTCACTTCTACATCCGTCTTTTTATTGCTTGGGACTCCAACCCTTTTGCATAGTACGATAATGAGGCTAGGGAAGGGCAATGAGGTCTGTATTCACTTTTCCCTTGTGAGGATTTTAGGAGCAATTATTGTACCAAGATTAGTCTCCAGCATTCGATGATACAACTGACCAATATCTCTTTAGCATGTTGAAAAATTGACTGATTTGTGATGTCATTAGGTTGCTACTGACAAAACCATACAAAAACTGTGGCGAAACATTCATTTATTTTTTTTCAATGATAGCTCCTTCTTCTAACCATGAAGGAGCTAGGATACCAATCATCGGGGCCAACCATTCCTTGATGTAGTTAAATGTTTAGAGTGGTAATAGCTCTTCCTAGTAGCCCCCAACTCTAACTATGCATCCCAATGCATCATTGATCTCAACTTCTCCGTATAGAACATGTACACCTGTGACCTCTACAACATCAAGAGGTTTTAGCACAATGGACACTTTGCCTATGCTTTTAGGAATAACTTGCCCATAGGCTGTATATAATTCATGGACTAGGGATGGCACATATGGACTCTGAGGTTTAGTAAACACTTAGAAATTATGGAACTCAAGAGTTTTCAAAACCTCTGGATATCTTTCGCTTAATCTCGCTGTTGATAACTGCTTTCCTCTAGGATGGTTCTATGCCCTTCAGTCTTGAGCCTGTTCAATAACTTTGGTACTGCGACTTCCTAATTTTGTTGTGTGAGGGATTCATGTAAGACCTTGGTTATTGACTCACTCTTATGACTTTTTGGACTAGATTCCCTTGGCAAGGGAGAGGGCCTCGTGGATTTTACTTTAGTATGCTTTCACTTAGTCATTCTTCTAAACATTCTTCAACACCCTTGTGAGAAGCATTGACAAATAATCTAGTACAAAATTTGAGCATATGAAAGAAAATGAGGGTAGAAAGGTCAGTTAGATAGCAAATCATATTCGGTGATTTGCCAAACTAATTCGGTGGTCAAACAAACCATTGCCTATTTGCACACATTTCAGGCTTAGGATCACTATTACTTTCGGATATATAGATGCACATTCTATGCTACGTTGAATTAACTTGGTTTAACATTCCATCGTCAAAAATTACATCAGTCTTTCAAGAACCACAACTAATAAAGGCAGTGTATGTGAAAATTAGGTGCATCTCCAAGTACACTTAGGCGGTAAAAATTACCATTTCCTGTTGTGACTGGTGCAACCCATCATCTATTTCTTAACGATTTTGACTATTTCACAACTCACATGGATGATAACACATACTAACCCACCACAACATATCATAGCATGTTTAACCAATTGCTAACATTATCATAAGGTCTTTATGGATATACACTCAATCAAAGGATGATTTACCCTTAAGAATGACATCACCCAATCCATCATAGGGAAAATGAAATCGTTCAAAAGAGGTTAAGGGTTACTCAGACTTCACCCATAGCCTAAAGAAATATTCAATCCAACAGGCACACATAAATCACCAAAACGTTCACAAGATCATGGCATAGGTTTAGCTGAACACACTCAAAACATCATGCCAAGCATCACAATGGGGATACAAACACAAACAACCCATCAATAAGCAAGAAACCCTCCAATCATGCATCTAATCTAACTCATTAACAACATCAATTTCAAAAATTTAGAGTAGGATACCAAAACCCACAATAAATCATTCACTCTTGCAAGACAGGGTTCAAACGCAAATCTTAAGTCCTTCCCATTCAATTCTCAACAAGATTTTCACAGTTTCAAGCATGATTTTTTACATTAGAAACCCTGATCAACACCACAACAATGGCTTTCTTCGAAAAGCTTAAATAAGGGTTTGAAACATATCTTTGATCGGTGATACACAATGAGTCTTGTAATGATATCCTTTGATGAAACTCCTTAACTCTTTATGTCAAAAGCCTCAAAGAAAAGAAGGGATAAGAAGGTGGTGTGCATAAGAAGTCAAAAGGAGGAAAGGTGGAAAGTGTGAGAGCCGAGGTATTTGAAAAGCATCAAATAGGTCGGCTATTGTGCATTATCAGAAGTATCGATTCACTTCACTTAGCATGGTCGGCATAACGCCTAACATGCTTAGGATTGCCTTTTCTTATAGAGATCTTACCTTGCTTTCCACCCTGAAGTGTCGTGAAATTGACCATCACCAACTAGAATCAGTGATTCACCAATTGAACTTCTTGTTCGCCAAATTTTACAAAACCTCCAAGGTCATCACTCGACTCAAAATGTGAACAAAGTGAAGTCTACCTTTCTAACTCAGTGATGTGTTGAGTAATCTTTTATGTTATCCCCTATCAAGTTTCCACTTCACATTCTTTTTGTCAACCCTACACACATCAACACCCATTATTCAACTAAAAAGTAATAAAAACTTACCTTGGGTTGCCTCCCAAGCAGCGCCTTAGTTAACATCATCGCATGGCGTAGTTTCTCTTCTCATCATGTTATTACCGATTAACCCATTAATGACAATGCCTCTGGCTTATATTCCAATTTCAGAGCCTTGCAAATGTTGAAAGTAACCTCCTCATCATTTATTTTGAACTTAAGATCTCCACTCTCGACATCCATAATTGCTTTTCTGGTGGCTAGGAATGGACTCTCCAAGATAATTGGTACATTTGTATCTACCTTGCAATCAAAGATTATAAAATTAGTAAGGAGAATAAATTTGTCCACCTTTACCAGCACGTCATGTAAAATCCCCACTGTTCATTTAAAAGACCGATCAACCATTAGTAGTTGTATTATGGTTGGTGAAATAATCTTCAATCCCAATTCCTTAATATATGGATAGGGGCATGAGATTTATACTTATCCCAAAGTCGCATAGCACTTTACTAAACTTTGATGCCCCAATTGTTCATGGGATGGGGAATGCACCTGGGTCTTCCTTTTTCACCACCACCTTTTACGTTAGATTGCACTGCAGTTATGAAACACCTCAATAGTCTCACACTCGAGAGTTCACTTCTTTGTAACCAATTCTTTCATGAACCTAGCATAACCTGGTATCTCAATCAGAGCCTCTACAAGTGGAACATTTATTGACAAAGAGTTAAACACTGAGAGGAACCTTTTGAACTTCGTATCCTCCTCCCTCTTCTTCAATCTCTAAGGAAAAGGAGGATCAACCTTGACTTAAAGCATTTTCAACATCACTACTGAACTTGAATTCTTAGGGGACATCTTCTTGGTCTTCACAAAATCATCCCTAATTTTCTCCGATTTATCACTCTCACTATTGACAAGAGCTTCGCAATCTTCATCATCAACCTAACACTCAACTTCTTCAACACCAACACTTTATTTTTCTCCTATTTCATCTTGGCCTTTTTCATCTACAAAGGATGACTTAGTGTTTTCCACTACTTTTCCACTACGTGCAATAATTTCCAAACATTTTTTATCACTTCTCTTGGGATTAGCCACCATGTCACTAAGTAGACCTCCTTTTGGATGCTGATTTAGATGAGCTGATATGTTTTGGAGTTGAGTGTCTAGATGCTTAATTGATGTCTAATGTGATGTCACTATTTGACTCAACTGAGAGAAGTTAGATTTCATCTTCTTTAGGACTTTATCAGAGGCTTCCTCCTTATTAAAAATACGGGAGATCATATCTTCAGTCCAAAGATTTCTTGGTTTACCACAGGTTCAACCACCTTCACCCTATCATGAGGTGGAATATACCTTTCACCCTAATGGTTCCACCAATCCCTAACTTAAGGTTGATCAGTCCATGCTCGATCTCTCCATCCAGGATTATTGTTCCAACCTTAATTCCTGGGTGGCCTTTGAAAAGTTGGTTGAGAACCCACCAATTGGTTTCCCATGTAATGACATTTTTTAGTAGTCATTTACAAATGGTGCACCTTCAAACATCACTTCTTCAGTGGCTTACATAACATTCATACTCTTATGATTTCCTCCCATGACATGCTTAGTTTAAAGATCAAGTTGAGTTAACATTTTTGCCATGTTTTCATCCCTTTCCTGATCTTTAGCAAACTGATCCTTGGTAGGAACTTTGTGGATTGAAGGTATCATGTCATATCTTATGTACCATGCTCAGTTAATTTTTTTCATTCCATCCAAGAGATTACAAGCTTTAGTGAATGTTTGTGTCATCAATCCTCCTCACACCAATTGATCAGCTACCTCTTTGTTCACTGCGTGAAGGCTCACATAAAAGGATTGCAAAAGCATATGATCTGAAACTCCATGGTTAGGATATTGGAGTAGGAGTTTCTAAAATTGGAGCCATGTATCATGTAGCGGCTCATTTTCCAATTACTTGAAATTCTCAATACTCCTTCTAAATTTTATCATCTTTAAGAGAGGAAAGAATCTTTCGAGGAATACATTTTGCAGCTACTCCGATGAGGTAATAGAATCGCGAGGTAACTCAGCTAGCCACCTCAATGCCTCTCCAATGATGGAAAAAGAAAATAGCCTTAGCCGAATGGCTTCTTGATTAACTCCCGTAAAGTTGAATGGGAGAAACATATCAAAACAATTCCTTAAGTGTTCATGAGGATCATCGTGGCCGAGCTCTTCAAACAATCCCTTTAGTTGGAGAAATTGTAACATGGTGCTCGTAACATAGATATTAACTCCTCCAGCCAATGGGGGTAGTCAGATATCATCGGTGTTTCTAACCTTATCCCAGTTGACATCCTGTATCATGTTCATGTCACCAACATTCTCTCCATGGATGCCCTTTTAATCTTCCATCATTATAACTGCTGGTTAATCAACAAAAACAATAAGAAAATAGTAAAAAGAATCTTAACTAAAAGAATAAAGCTCAATAAATACTTCCAATATGAATATGCTGATTCCCGGACAATGATACCATTTTTGATATCGCTCAACCTGCCTACTCAAAGGAAGAAGGGGAGGTCGTCATCAGTATAATAACATAAATTTAAAGGTTGGGAAATTATTCCTCAAGGAGGAATTGACTAGTTGGACCAAGTAATTATAGGATCTGGGGGGTTGCAACATTCAATGCAAAGTTCAGCAACAAGTTCTAATTAATTGAGTTAACAACTATTAAGGGAGATATTAGAGATGTGCAAATATGAGACTCAATCTATCAAATAGGTCTAAATACTTGACTATATGAGTTGATATTGAGTGAATAGTCTAGGTTGCTTGTAAGCTAAATCTTCTCTGAAAATGGGTGTTTCATATGAACCCGCTAGGATATCACATGTTGACCTCCGAGGACATTCTTGGTCTAAGAAGTTAAAGTAAAACCTCTAATACCTTGTCCATTGAGTCCATTTACATGAACTTCAACTAAAACCCCATAAGAGTTCCAACCATTATAGCCATTTCATACTTTAACAAGCTTATCTAAGAAATACATTAAATGTAACAACCTAAAATTTTTTGAAATCTACTTATGGTTGGAATTCTATTATGTACTACAAGCCATGGTTGATTTTTCGTGGCCACGGGTTGAGTTTAAGTGTCCGAATGCAAATTGGACTAGTAAGTGGCCTAGAGGGAAAGTTTCGGCAGTGTACTTCAAATAGTCATAACTTTTGATGTGGGATGAACCATGTGTACTACCATATATAACATTGACCCCGTTTGCGTTTGCTTTGCAACATAAGTGGTTTCACTCAATTTGGACTTTCGATGAGGGATATATGGCCCAAACAGTGAGACTGTCTAAAATTCAGAAGCCATTCGAGATAGGCTCATAACAATGGCCAAGGACATTTGCACGAACCGTGAAACTTTGCACAGTCCTTATAGGGTCCCGTGAGGTGTCACAGTGATCTTGGGGTGGCATGTAACCACCCCTAAGCCAAGTTTAAGTCAACGGATCCCTAAATGGACCGTTTGACACTTGACGAGCCGTCCACTGTCCCGTGGAGGTGGACAGTGGCTAGGCCAAGGCTTGGATATTTATTTTGATGTTAAGAGAGGTGGGACGGCGCCTTACATGAGATGTCTCACCTTGAACGAACCGTTTATGGGTTCGTGAAGTGTAAAAGAAAGTTCTCCGAGAGTTCGTGTGGAGAATTAGCTAAGGCATGGTGGACGGTCATTTGAACGGACCGTGTGTCAACTTGACAGCACTGTAGCTGCCATTTGGGTGTTGTGTGCAGTGAAAAGTTCCAGCTTATTAATGGTATTTTCGTGATTTAACATTTCCCTAACCCCCTTTTGGTCCCTTAAGGTATCCTAAACCCCTAAATCATCCCCTAAATCCTATTTCATCCATTAGAACTATCCTACACTCTCTCTTAATATCCTAAGGCTCTCTTGACCTCCATTGAAACTAGCTTGTAGAATTTGGGGAAGAAGACTCGACAAGGCTTGATCTTGTTGGTTGTTTACTTGGATTAAGGTATGTGGGACTTGATTCAAGGACCCTCTTTCATCCTTGAAGATCCTAAGAACCCTAACCCTTTAAATT
>JBCEWC010018191.1:0-12090 GCA_038996855.1 Solanum aculeatissimum
CAAGGTGGCCCGATAGGATTGGAGATATCCTGGTAGGAATTTATGAGGCAAAGAATAGGAAATAGGATATTTAGGCAGTTTTTCGTGGATGTTAGCCCACAATTCTTGGCGCTGCCCAGGGCTCGGGGCTAACTTTCCCAAACAATTATACCGAGGGGTATGTAATGAGCCAGTCAAGAAGTCCAGGTGGCCCGGTTGGGTTGAAGATGGCCTAGTAGAATTTTATGGGTCAAGGAACAACAAACAAACGATTTGGGCAGTTTTTCGTGGGTGTTAGTCCACGGTTCCAAGCGCTGCCCGGGACTCGGGGATAACTTTCTCAAATAATTGTACCGAGGGGTCCTTAACTAGCAAGGCAAGAGGCCCAGGTGGCCCGGAAAGGTTGGAGATGGCCTGGTAGGATTTTATGGGCCAAAGAACAGGAAATAGGCAATTTTAGCAATTTTTAGTGGGTGTTAGCCCACGGTTCCTGGCGCTGCCCGGGGATAGGGGCCAAATTTAAAGAGGCCTAGGTGGTCCGAAGGGATTGGAGATAGCCTGGTAGGGTTTTATGGGCCAAGAAACAGGAAACAGGCGATTTTGGTAGTTTTCTTGGGTGTTAGCCCACGGTTCCTGGCACTGCCCGGGGATCAAGGCTAAATTTCCCAAAATATTATACCGATGGGTTCGTGACAAGCCAAGCAGGATGTACAGGTGGCCCGGTGGGGTTGGAGATGGTCTAATAGAATTTTATGGGCCAAGGAACAGGAAACAGACGATTTGTACAGTTTTTCATGGGTGTTAGCCCACGTATCTTGGCGCTACCAGGGGCTCAAGGCTAACTTTCCCAAAATATTATACCAAGGGGTATTTAACAAGCTAGGAAAGAGGCCCAGGTGGCCCGGCGATGTTGGATATGGCCTGGTAGGAATTTATGGGCTAAGGAATAGAAAATAGGCAATTTTAGTAATTTTTGTGGGTGTTAGCCCACGATTCCATGCACTGCCCGGAGATCGAGGCAAACTATATTGAAAATTTATTTCAAGGGGTCCGTAACAAGCCAGGAAAGAATCCTAGATGGGCTGGCGAGGTTGGAAATGGCCTGGTAGGAATTTTTGGGCCAAGGAACAGGAAACAAGCAATTTAGGCAGTTTTTCATGGGAGTTAGCCCATGGTTCCTAGCGTTTCCCGGGGCTCGGGGCTAACATTCCTAAAATATTATATTGAGGGGTCCGTAACAAGTCATACAAGAGTCCCAGGTGGCTAGACGAGGTCTGAAATGGCCTAGTAGGAATTTATGGGCCAAGAAATAAGAAACATGTAATTTGGGCAGTTTTTCATGGGTGTTAGCGCACGGTTTCTGGCGCTGCCCAGGGCTCGGGTTAGCTAAGAGGCCAAGGTGTCATAGCGGGATTGGAGATGGCTTGTTAGGAATTTATGGACCAAGGAACAAAAAACATGCAATTTTGGTAGTTTTTCATAGGTGTTAACCCACGGTTCCTGGCGTTGCCCGGGCATAGGGGCAAATTTCCTGAAAAATTATACCGAGGGGTCCGTAACGAGTCAGGCAAGAAGCCCAGGTGGCCCGGCGGGGTTGGTGATGGCGTAGTAGGATTTTATGGGCCAAGTAATCGGAAATAGGAGATTTTGGCAATTTTACATCGGTGTTAGCCCAAGGTTCACGGCGCTGCCCAGGGTTCGAGAAAAAATTTCCCAAAAAGTAATATCGAGGGGTTTGTAACATGTCAAGAACGAGGCCCAGCTGGCCTGGCGGGTTTGGAGATGGCGTGGTAGGAATTTATGGGCCAAGGAACAGGAAAAAGGCAATTTTAGTAATTTTTCGTGGCTGTTAGCCCACAGTTCCTGGTGCTGGCCGGGGCTCGAGGTAAACTTTCTTGAAACATTATACCGAGGGGTCTGTAACGAGCAAGGAAAGAGGCTCAGGTAGCCCGACGGAGTTGGAGATAGCCTGGTAGGAATTTATGAGCCAAATAATAGGAAATAGGATATTTGGGAAATTTTTCGTGGGCGCTAGCCCACAGTTCTTGGCGCTGCCCAGGGCTGGGGGCTAACTTTCCCAAAATATTAAATGGAGAGGTCGGTAATGAACCAGGTAAGAGGCCCAGGTGGCCCGGCAAGGTTGTAGATGGCCTTGTATGATTTTATGGGCCAAGGAATAGGAAACAGATGATTTGGGCAGGTTTTTGTGGGTGTTAGCCCATGGTTCCAGGCGCTGGCTAAGGATCGTGGCAATCATTCCCAAATAATTATACCGAGGGGTCCTTAACGAGCAAGGCAAGAGTCACAGGTAGCCCATCGGGTTTGGAGATAGCCTGGTAGGATTTTATAGGTCAAAGAATAGGAAACAGGCGATTTTGGAAATATTTTGTGGGTGTTAGCAGACGGTTCCTAGCGCTGCCCGGAGCTCGGGGCCAAATTTCTGAAAATATTATACCGAGGGGTTCGTAACCAGCCAAGCAAGAGGCTCAGGTGGCCCGACGGGGTTAGAGATGGCATTGTAGGATTTTATAGGCCAAGGTACAGGAAATAGGCGATTTGGGCAGTTGTTTGTGGGTGTTAGCCCACGGTTCTTGGCGCTTCCCGGGGCTTGAGGTAAAATTTCCTTTAAAATTATACCAAGGGGTCCATAAAAATCCAGGCAAGAGGCCCATGTGGCCCGGCAGGATTGGAGATGGCTTGATAGGATTTTATGGGCAAAGGAACAGGAAACAGGCGATTTTGGTAATTTTTCGTGGGTGTTAGCCCACAACTCCTGGCGCTGCCCTGTACTGGGGGCCAACTTTCCCAAAATATTATAATGAGGGGTCCGTAACAAGCCAAGCAAGAGGCCCAGGTGGCTCAGCGGGGTTGGACATGGCCTGGTAGGATTTTATGGGCAAAGAACAGAAAGCAGGCAATTTTGGCAGTTTTTCGTGGGTGTTAGCCCATGGTTCATGGCGCTGCCTGGGGCATGGTAATAACTTTCCCAAAAATTTATACTGAGGGGTCCTTAACGAGCAAGTTAAGAAGCCTAGGTCGCCCAGCGGGTTTGTTGATGGCCTGGTAGGATTTTTTGTGCCAAGGAACAGGAAAAGGCAATTTTGGCAAATTTTTGTGGGTGTTTTAGCCCATGGTTCCTGGCGCTGCTCGGGGCTCGGGGCCAAATTTCCTAAAAAATCATACCGAGGAGTTTGTAACGAGCCAAGAAATAGGACCAGCTGTCCCGGCGAGGTTGGAGATGGCCTGTAATGATTTTATGAGCCAAGGAACAGGAAACACGCGATTTGGGTAGTTTTTCATGGGTGTTAGCCCACGGTTCCTTGCGTTGCCCGGGGATCGGGGCCAACTGTCCTGAAATATTATACCAAGGGGTCCTTTATGAGCAAGGCAAGAGGTTGAGGTGTCCCGTCGGGGTTGGAGATGGCCTGGTAGGATTTTATGGGCCAAGGAACATGAAAAAGGTGATTTTGGTAATTTTTGTGGGTGTTAGCCCACGGCTCCTGGCACTGCCGGGGAAAAAGGTGTACTGAGGTGTTCTTAAAGAGCAAAGTAAGAGGCCCAGGTGGCCCAGCGGGGTTGGAGATGGCCTGATAGAATTTATTGGCCAAGGAACAGGAAACAGACGATTTGGACAATTTTTCGTGGGTGTTAGCCCACGGTTCCTTGCGCTGCCCAGGGCTCTGGGATAACTTTCCAAAAATATTTTACCGAGGGGTTCTTAATGAGCAATTCAAGAGTCCTAGATGGACCATTGAGGTTGGAGATGGCCAGGTAGGATTTTATGGGGCAAGGAAAAGGAAACAGACAATTTTTATAATTTTTTGTGAGTGTTAGCCCATAGTTTCTGGTGCAGCCCAGGGATCAGGGCCAAATTTACCTAAAAATTATACTGAGGGATTGGTAACGAACCAAGAATGAGGCCCAGCTGGCCCGGCGGGATTAGAGATGGTCTGGTAGGATTTTATGGGCCAAGGAAAGGGAAATAAGCAATTTCGATAATTTTTCGTAGGTGTTAGCCCATGGATCATGGCGTTGCCCGAGGCTCAGGGCAAACATTCTTGAAACATTATACTGAGGGGTCCGTAACGAGCCAGGCAAGAGGCCCAGGTGTCCCGGCAGGGTTGGAGATGGCCTGGTAGGAATTTATGGGCCAAGGAATAGGTGATAGGCGATTTCGGTAGTTTTTCGTGGGTGTTAACCCACGGTTCCTGCCGCTGCCCGAGGCTCGGAGCCTACTTTCTCGAAAAATTATACCGAGGTACCCATAACAAGCAAGGTAAGAGGCCCAACTGGCTCGGTGGGGATGGAGATGGTCTGGTAGGATTTTATAGGCCAAGGAAAGGGACACAAGTGATTTGGGCGGTGTTTTCATGGGTGTTAGCCCACGATTCCTGGCGCTGCCCAGGGCTCAGGGCCAACTTTCCCAAAAACTTATACCTAGGGGTCTGTAACCAGTCATGCAAGAGGCTCAGGTGGCCTGGCGGGATTGGAGATGGTCCGGTAAGATTTTATTGGCCAAGGAACAGGAAACAAGCAATTTGGGCAGTTTTCGTGGGTGTTAGCCCACGGTCCTTGCGCTGCCCGGAGCTCGGGGACAACTTTCCCAAAATATTATACTGAGAGGTTCGTAACGAGACAAGCAAGAGGCCCAGCTGTCCTGGCATGGTTGGAGATGGGCTTTTAGGATTTTATGGGCCAAGGAACAGGAAACAAGCTATTTGGGCAGTTTTTCATGTGTGTTAGCCCACGGTTCCTGGCGCTGCCCGGGGCTCAGAGCCAATTTTCCTAAAATATTATACCAAAGAGTCCGTAACGATCTAGGCAAGACGCCCAGCTGTCCTGGCGAGGTTAGAGATGGCCTGGTAGTATATTATAGTCCAAAGAACAGGAAACCGACGATTTGGACAGTTTTTCATGGGTTTTAGCCCCAGGTTCCTGGAGCTGCCCAGGGCTTCGGTCCAACTTTCCCACAAAATTATACCAAGGGGTCCGTAACGAGTCAGGCAAGAGGCCTAGGTGGCTCGATGGGGTTGGAGATGGCCTGGTGAATTTGATGGGCCAAGGAACAGGAAACAGGAGATTTGGGCAATATTTCATAGGTGTTAGCCACAGTTCCTGGCGCTGCCCTGGGCTCGGGGCCAACTTTCATAAAAATTTATACCTAAGGGTCCTTAATGAGTAAGACAAAAGGCTCAGGTGGCCCGGAGGGTTGGAGATGACCTGGTAGGATTTTATTGGCCAAGGAACATAAAACAAGCGATTTTTGTAATTTTTCGTGGGTGTTAGCCCACGGTTCCTAGCGCTGCGCGGGGCTCGAGGCCAAATTCCCCTAAAAATTATTCCAAGGGGTTCGTAACAAGCCAAGAAAGAGGTCCAGCTGGCCAGACAGGGTCGGCGATGGCCTGATAGGATTTTATGGGTCAAGGAACAAGAAATAGGCAATTTCAATAGTTTTTCATGGGTGTTAGCCCACGGTTCCTGGCACTGCCCGGGGACCGGGGCAAACTTTCCTGAAAAATTAAACCGAGGGGTTGATAACGAGCCTGGAAAGAGGCCCAAGTGGCCCGGCGGGGTTGGAGATGTCCTGGTAGGAATTTATGTGCTAAGGAACAGGAAATAGGTGATTTCGATAGTTTTTCGTGGGTGTTAGCCCACGATTCCCGGTGCTGCCAAAGGCTTGGGACCAACTTTCCCAAAATATTATACCAAGGGGTCCATAACGAGCCAGGCAAGCGGCCCAGGTGGCCCGGCGGGGTTGGAGATGGCCTAATATGATTTTATGGGCCAAGGAATCGGAAATGGGCGATTTGGGTAGTTCTTCAAAGGTGTTAGCCCACGATTTCTTGCGCTGCTGGGGCTCGGGGCCAAATTTACCAAAACAATATACAAAGGGGTCCTTAACGAGCAAGCAAAGAGGCCCACATGGCCCGACGGGGTTGGAGATGGCCTGGTAGGATTTTATGGGCCAAGGAGCAGGAAATAGGCAATTTTGGCAATTTTTTGTGGGTGTTAGCCCACAGTTCCTGGCGTTGTCCAGGGCTCGGGGAAAAATTTCACAAACCTCGGCCTCTTATCGGGCTCGTTGCGGACCCCTTGGTATAAATTTTTAGGAAAGTTAGCCTCAAAACCCAGGCAGCGCCAGGAACCGTGGGCTAAAACCCACGAAAAACTACCCAAATCATTTGTTTCCTGTTCCTTGGCCCATCAAATCCTACCAGGCGATCTCCGGCGCCGCTGAGCCACCTGGGCCTCTTGTCGGGCTCGTTACCAACCCCTTGGTATAATTTTTAGGAAAGTTGTCGTCGAGCCCCGGGTAGCGCCAGGAACCGTGAGCTAACACCCAAGAAAAACTGCCCAAATCGCCTATTTCTTGTTCCTTGGCCCATGAAATCCTACCAGGCGATCTCCGGCGCCACCGAGCCACCTGGGCCTCTTGCCGCGCTTTTTACGGACCCTTCGATATAATTTTTCAAAAAATTTGGCCCCGAGCAGCGCCAGGAACCATGGGCTAACACCCACGAAAAATTGTCCAAATCGCATGTTTCTTGTTCCTTGTCCCATAAAATTCTACCAAGTGATCTCCGGCGACGTCGGGCCACCTAGGCCTCTTGTTGGGCTCATTATGGACCCCTCGGTATAAGTTTTCGACAATGTTGGCCTTAAACCCCAGGCAGCGCCAGGAACCGTGGGCTAACACCCATGAAAAACTGCTCAAATCGCTTGTTTCCTGTTCCTTAGCCCATAAAATGCTATCGTGCGTCTTCCGGCACTGCCGAGCCACCTGGGAATCTTGAGCGGCTCGTTACGAACACACTCGTATAATTTTTCAAAAAAAAAGGGGCCTGAAGCCCTAGTAGCCCCAGAATCTATGGGCTAACATTCACGAAAAATTGTCAAAATCGCCTGATTCCTATTTTGGATGTCATAAATACTCTTAGGCATCGTCCAGCGCCACCGAACCTACTAGGACTCTTGGCGGGCTCGTTACGAATGGGTTCATAAAATTTTTCGGGAAAATAGGTCGGGAGCCCTAGAAACCCCAGAATCTATGGGCTTACACCTACGAAAAACTATCGAAATCGCCTGATTCCTTTTTCGGAGCCCATAAAATTCTCTTAAACATTGTTAAATGTGCACTAGAGCTAGTTGAACTCTTAATGAACCTGTTACGGACGGTTCCATGAAGATTTCCTCAAAAAAAGGGCTCGGAGCCATGGCACCTCAAAAATTAGTAGGCTAACACCTATGAAAACTGAGAAAACGTTTGATTCCTGTTTCGACGCCCATAAAATGCTCTTAAGTTAAATTTGCATTGGGCCTCTTGAACTCTTGGCGGAATCGTTTAGGATGGTTCCGTGAAGTTTTTCCTAAAAATTAGGCTCGGAGCACTTATACCTCCAAAATTCATAGGCTAACACTCACGAAAAACTGTGAAAATCGCCTGATTCTCATTCCGCCACCCATAAAATGCTCCAAAGCATTGTTAAACATGTGTCAGACCTACTAAAACTCTTAGCGGACTCATTGCGGATGATTTTGTGAAGTTTTCTGCAAAAAATGATCCAGGAGCTCGGGCACCTCCAAAATCCGAGGGTTATAGCCCACAAATTTTTCAGGTGCTGAGGATCCGAGCCGATTTTTCCTTGAAAAAATTACAAAACCGTCAACGTTATTAATTTTAGTAGGCCCAACGTGCTTTTCACGATATTTACGAAACCATTTGTAATGATACTGCTAATAATTCCAATAGGCTCGTGCTTTTTATGGTGTTTAAGAGTATTTTATCAGCGAAAAACAGAGAAAATCACCTCATTCCTGTTGAGCATCCCCTAAATGCTAAAAAAACTGCAAATATCAAGCCGAAGCTATAGGAACTCTTTTCCAGGTCATTATGGACGATTCTATAAAGGTTTCTAAAAAGATTGATCAAAAGTCATATCACCAAAAAATTCATGGGTTTAACACAAATGAAAACTGAAAAAAATCACCCAATTCCTATTGAGCGGTCCGAAAACGCTAAAAATATCATATCGAGGCTATAGAAATTCTTCCACGGGTCATTAGAGATGGTTCTATAAAGATTATGCAAAAAACATTGACTAAAAATCATATCACAAAAAGTTCATTGGCTAACTCACACGCAAAACGAAAAAAATTATAATTCCTGCTAAGTGGCCCTTAAATGCTAAACAAAAGTCACACAGATCAAACTAAGGTTATAGAATTTCTTCTCGAGTCATTACAGACCGTTCTGTAAAGATTTTACGAAAAAATTTAACCTAAAGTCGGATCACCAAAAAATTTATTGTCTAACACACCCAAATTCTCAATCTTGTATACAATACAATAATATATAGATTTCATCGCAAGTTGAGTCTTTAGATTTTTGTTAGACAACCGAAATTACGCAGAGTTTGATACAAAAAACTAACATTGCACTAATTATGCAATTGCAAAGATTATATCAGTAACACACTGCTTACAACACATTGAACAAAGTCCAGTTTGAGAAATGTGCAACTGTTTTACATAAACTAGTAGCAATTCCACAATCAAATAACAATTACACGCTAATACCATGTAAAATCTGCCCGAGTTACACCAAACTCCTGCCAGAATCAGGGAAATTTACCAGGACTACAAACTCCGTGTCTAACATGCATCGTCTTTCTCCTGTCAAAGCTATATTTAAAATGTCGCAACAGATGACTTAAAATGCCACTTCCCCTTTCGAATCATTCAGTGCTCTCTTCAACCAGCAAGTTTAGCCTTGTCAGTCCTTGCGGAAATCAGATCAATTAGACATGGATCAACTTGCTTAACCCATAGGCACAAGAATTTTGACAAATGACGCTTCATCATGCCCCATTATTTGGGGAAGGCAGAGATTCACTGAACAATCAAAACATCTAAACAAAAAAGCACTGTACAGCTCGTGAAAAGTCAAGGCCAGTGGGAAATGCTAAGTTCTGAGGGCAAAACAAAAGGAGAGAACATATACAAGTTAATCTTATCTGAAGGCTACATCAATCATACTCAAGATTCTCCAAAGGTCCTCTCCTGGATGATCTGCCCAAGTTTCTTGTACACAGCTAGCTGCTCCTCGAATGTAAGATTCAGTATTATCTACAACATTGCAGAAGAACAATCAATCAACACTCACCAGTTATATTCATCAAGACTTTTCAGGGTGTTCGTGTGAACTAGAGAAACATACCTGATCCAAGATCATCTCAATTGACAAGTTCTGCGGCACAATAAAGGACTGATGATAGATATACGCAAAAACAGCCATCACCATCTGCAGAAATATAAATCCTCGTGAAAAAAGATTCAGAATCTCAGCCATTCAGATTAGAACTATAGAGTACTGCTGCTCAGCAAGAATCGTTATGCAAGAGGGAAAGGCGAAACACAAGAAAGAACACCAATCTCTGAAAATAATAATTCTAGTAATCAATGTGAGAGGTCGAAATCAGAATGCAACATCGCTTTGGCTGTTCCTGTTAAACTATTATTTGTCCAGGTAAGATTAAGAACCTTCTGCCGATTTCACCCTTCAGGTGTTGGTTCTTTCATATTTAGGTACTAGGTAGAGATCCATTATGTGATCCACGTCAACATATTCTATCTGTTTACGGGATGGATTGTGCCAGCAGTACTGAAGCACGATGTCTTCCTCTTCGTAAGCTCTCCCAAAAGTTAACAGAGTTTTCACGATGCAGTTTAGCATGATAATGCAAAATCAACACTAGATTTTACAATATCTTGTATCAGTCATGATAATAAGTGGCCAACTAATAATTAGGAGGATTGTTTTTTAAGGACTATCCTAGTGCCCACATTAGGGGACAAGTGGAAATCGGAAAAATATATCACTGCAAGAACTGAAAATTCATCAAGTGTATTAAATGAATGTCAAATTTTCAAATGTACAGTTCAGAAGATGACAGATTAAAGCGAAACAACTGTCTTTGGATCCACAAAGCTAAAATTGCATGCTCAAAGATTCCTACCCCTTCTTCTTGGAAAAAACTAATTCTTTTTGTTTTTTTGGAAAAAAAAAACTAATTCTTATAACTCTTAGTGTAGATAATTCCAAGAAGTCATGGCAAGAGAATACATGGAGGACAATTTTATAGCTCAGACATGTAATGTACCAAAAAGGATTCCTTAATATTCGATAATACCTTCCATACAAAAGTTCAGAACCCATATTTAATTTCGCATTCATTCAGGTTCAAAACATGTGGCCCAAAACACCAGATTTTGAAGTTAAAGTGTTTGAAAGCAGCAGATTTTGAAGTTAAAGTGTCTGAAAACAGCAGATTTTGAAGATAAAGTGTTTGCTTGGTGGAATGGGTACGATATTTCTAGCACGCCATCTTTCAACTACCTAGCAAGTTGAAAATGTAAAAAGGAGATATAAGGAAGTTGAATAAGGAGATGTCTGGGAGGGTTGGAGGCAAAAGTCGAGGGCATTGTAGTTGAAAGAGGGGAATTTTAACTCAAAATTCTTACAGGAGGAAGGATTTCAGTGAGTCTTTAAAGGTGAATGAAGAGGTGTTCCAGGGAAAGGAGGAATTCCAAGAATCAAGGAAGTTCGAGAGAAATCTTAATGCTTCCTTCATTACTATTGTGCCAAAGAAGTTGTGACAAGTATTTAGGACTTTAGACCTATTAGTCTGGTAAGAAACATTTACAAGATTATTCACTGGGATTTAAGATTCAGAAAACGTAGGAATTTCACAATTTGGCTGAATTTTTGTATGGGCTGAACACACCAAACAACATATCAGGTGCATGGAGATGACGGGAGAGCAGACATGGTTTATTTACTATCAGATCTTTTTATAAGAGTTTGCCTGTGAGAGGAATATTCTCTCCTTCGCAACTCCACTTGGATTTCTATAATTTCGAGAAAGGTGTGTTTCTTTATTGGTTGGCGGCAAAGGGTGTGATCTTAACAACGGAAAATTTGAGAGAGAGGGATTACCTATGTCAACTGGTGCTCTATGTGCAAGAGTAAGAGTGAGCATGTAGATCATCTACAATTGCATTGTGAAGTGGTTAGGATGCAACGGGTGATGTCAGGCACAGTGAAATAGGCTTTGCAAAGTTGGACTCATATGAGAGGGAAGAAAGGACCAAGGGCATGAAGAATGGCCCCCCTTGCCAATCATGTGGGTTATTTGGAAAGAGAAAATAGAAGTGCTTTTGAAGGAGTGGGGCAAGCTTCTTTTTAAAATTGCTAAGTAGTTTTTTGTCTCTAGTTTCCTTTTGGCATACTTTCGAGGTCCCTATATGTATAGAGGATTGAACCTCTTTTTTTGAGAACGTATTATGGTGTAGGTTCTCTTTTTTTGGTATATGGCTTGTATATGAGGTTCCGACAATTGTTGATAAAATTATTTACCTTATCAAAAGAAATTAGCTTACCTGACAATCCATTCTATCTGTCATACCGCCATGTCCAGGTATACTATCACCAAAATCCTACAATGAATAGAATGAAGGAAACCATATTATTCAACAAGTGTCGTGATAATAAAGGAACTAGAGTAAGGCATCTAGAAATTAAGACAAAAATAGTAAATACTGTACCTTGATCTTGAAGGCTCTCTTAAAGCCACTAGCAAAAAAACCTCCAAATGGAGCTATAATAGAAGCAAATAAGCCAAGCAATAAAGCATGCCATTGTACAGGCAAAACAGCAATCTCTCTCGAAAAAAACTGCAGAAATAAGAATCAAAGATAACTTCAGTTTATTCTGCCATTGGCTGAAAAGAGCGACATTTCTGATGCAGTTGAATCCCTAGTTAATCACAACTCACAAGTATAGGATTAAAAGAATCAAAATTATACCATCACATTAGTATCTCTTGAACACTTTTATGCACTATTATCACAGAACTTGATACTTGAAGAATACCCAGATCATTCACAACTTAGTTTTGACAACTTAGAAAGCATTGTGATAAATGTACAGAAGTAAATATGATATTAGTTGTCATTTTCACCAATTGAATTAATATATACTCCCTCCGTCCAACTTTACTTGGCCCCTATTGACTTGGCACAAGGATTAAGAAGTAGTAAATGATAGGGGTA
>JBCEWC010018192.1:0-12089 GCA_038996855.1 Solanum aculeatissimum
TATAGGTGCATTGTATCATATAAATATATTAGAGTTATGTTACTTGGAGGAATTTAGACTTAACCCCAAGCTTGAAATTTAGGAATTTGATTGTGGAATTGGATGAGTTTTTGGGTTTAGGCTAGATATATAGGAATATGGATGTCTATGGATTCGTTTGCGTATGAATATTATATATTTGATAGATTCAAAATATTTGGAGATATTGAAGAAAGAAAAAGTGGTGGTGAACTAGCTTGCTTGACTTCGGTTCTTCGATTAAAGTAGGTTATGGTTTATTGTATGAGTTAGAGAGACTCTTAATAGTAATTGATATTAATTGAGTAATGTAGTGAAATGATTCTATGCATTTAATTATTGTGATTTGGATGATTGATATGTGTTGTGATTGGTCCGCAATCCAAAGACGATGAAATCTATAATCTTGAAATTACTCTATCAAAGTGATGCCTTGAATAAAGAAGGCTTGATGAAATATTGTTAATGAAGTGGAAAGTGATGATAAAGAATGATGAACTAAATATAATTGGATCGGATATCACGTTTCGACACGATATATTTGGATCGCGTGTCACATTTTGATACGGATATTATGAGATTGGGTGTCACATTCCGACACAGATATTATGGGATCGGTGTCACGTTCCGACACAGATATTATGAATTAGATGTCACATTTTGACACAAATATTATGGGATCGGGTGTCATGTTCCGACACGATATTATGGGATCGAGTGTCACATTCCGACATGGATATATATTGGATCAGGTGCCACGTTTCAACACGATAATATTAAAAGAAAATATATTAAAATAATTTAATATACTCAATCACAAATAACTTATCTCCCAAAAGAAGCGTGGTTTGGAGGCTTGAGTCCTCATGTGTGTTCTTGGTATTGTTGACAAATTATATACTTGTTTCATTATGTTGTCACTTATATTTGTTGTTTTTTGCTTGCCAATGTTAAGTTCTATAGTTGATTTCCTGATATTACTTTACATATATCGATTTCTATTTGGCGTTGACTAATGATACCTACTCAGTACATGTGGCTCGTACTGACTCCTGCTTGTATTTTTCTTTGTTTTGTATTTATGGAGTGCAGTGAGTGTTTCATAGACGTTGACTTTCCCTCAGCTCTGTCCGATCATCGGTATATCAAATTTCAGGATGAGCTAATCTTTTAGTTCGTGTTGGATTCTATTAGTTATGGCATGATGTCCTTAGTTTTCGGACATAATCTATTTTATTTATCTATTTGGTGTTGCTACTCGTAGACTTAGTATTTGCGATTATGTGTCCTTAATGCGATGACTTTTAGGTTTTAGGAAATGTTATGTAATAGGATTTAGTGGTTTTGTTATTCTTACTTTTAAAAGTTTGAACTTCCACATTAATGTTGTATTTTAAACGGCTAATATAAGTTGAGATTCGTATCGTTGATTCGCCCACTTAGGATGTTAGGTGTGGGTGTCACTCACGGTCCATTTTGGGTCGTGACATGACCAAGGATAAAAAAATAATTTCACATGCTAACAAAAATCTACCAAGAAAGATAAGCAAAATAAATAATTCTAGAAGGTTCTGTCAATAAAAAGAGGAAACATAAAGAATTAGGATATATCTGTAATGACCCGTTAGGTCATTTAGATAATTAGTCCTCTCATTTTTATAAAATATCCTTCTCGTAAATTTTAAATGAGTATTTTGGACTATTTGATAACTACAGTTGTTTAACTTATGGGTAAATTTAGACAATTAGATTAATTCGTGGACCGAACAATTAAGTTACTTAAGTACCACTTAGCCTATATATTAAAAATAAGCTAGCAGGATTAATCACTTTTAATACAAACATATAAACAAGAAGAAAAGGATTTTGACTAAAATTAAATTGTGCGGAGTGAGAGAAACTAAACGAGAACGAGTAGTTCTTCGTTACGAGGTAAGGGCTCCACATTGTTGATGCTTGGAAATTTTATTTTGAAAAGTGCAACCTTGTCTTGAGTTTATATTTAAAGATTTGTGGGTAAGAAAAGTGGAGGAACTATAGTTCTTTGTTTTCTTTTACTTTTGTAATTATTACTCTCACTGTTAATATCTCTTTAATACTAAATGGAGTGTCAGAACGTAATGTCAACTTTTGTCATTAATTGTAACCTTGTGCTAATATATGTATTCTCTCTTGTGTCGTCACTCTTTTGCCCAGTGCTTTCAATTCTTCATTTAGTCGATTACTACGGGCTTCTTTGGATGTATAGATTTTGATATTAATATTGGGGGTTTGTATTTTAGGAACACCATTAGATTTTAAATATTGAAGGTATTAGGACTTAATCCTAGGTTTGGAAATCTAGGAAATTTAGTTGTAGAATTGGGTAATTTTTAGGTCTAACCTAGATGTATAGTAGTTTAGGTGTTTTTAGTTTCAAAATCTTAATGTGATTATTGGTTGACTAGATCGTGGTGCTACGGATTCTATTCAGAAGAGAAAGAGTGAAATGTTTGATTGATCGTGATTCGATTAAGGCAAGTGAACTTTCAAAACTTTGTAACTCTAGTAGAATTCCCAAGTTTCTTTTCTTCTATGTATGATGCATGAAATATTTGTGATATTATAAAAATGGGGTGATTAAATGTAAATGTGAATTGGTATGGTGTTATAACACTTGAATTGAAAATGTGGTTAAGTGATGAGAATTATATATTGAGGTATATTATTATTGTAGGTGATTATGAGTGGATTTTTTTGTGGAATTCATCTCATGTGCATTCATTTTTTTTCATACATACTTTCATTGGTTATGGATATTGATATCAGTGAGATAGTGAAAAATTGGGACCGAGATCTTTACCGATCGAGATGTGATGCCGACGATATTGTGATACTGAGGTCGAGGTCATTGCTGGCGATATTGTGATACTAAGATCTTTGCTAGTTATATTGCGATATTCATGTCATTGCTGGCTATATTATGATACTGAGAACTTTGCTAGTGATATTGTGATGTCAATGCCATTGTCGATGATTATTACATAAGTATTGCATCTCATCCTTGCATATTCTTGTGTGACATGATATTATTCCTGTGATTGACTGTGTTATCACTTGTGAGTTGTGGCTTATGATTTTAAATTGTGGTATTGTGAACACTATCTTTATTACGTATTATGTGTTGCTAGGATGAGCTGAAATATTTGTGCAGGTTGGAGTTGTCGAGGTCTGTTGGGATAAAAGGAGTTTGTGTATTCTATTAGAATTGCTTTATTTTGTTAGTTGACTTGTTGGGTACCACGTTGGTCTTTTGGTACTCACCCCTTGCTTCTACACTTGTGCAGGTTCTGAGCCCAAACAGTGAGTATTATTTTTCTGTGATCATTCGAGGTTTCCCAAGAGATTTGGAGAGGTAGTTGTTGACATCTAGCTGACTCTCTTGTTCTTGTTTCGTTATGCTTTGTTCTATTTGAGAAGAAAGATAGTTCAGACTTGTACTTCTTTGGTTTTCTGTATTGCTAATGGCTTGTACACATGATAACCAAATTCTTGGGTGGTATTTAAGCTTGTGACGATTTTCATTCTTAGTTATTTATCTCATTTAGTTACTTCCGCACTTTAGTTTTATTATTCATTGGGTAAGGCTGACCTGTTTCGGTGGAATTGAGAAAGTGCCATCATGTACAGTTTGGGTCGTGACAGATGGTATCAAAGCCCCAAGTTCATAGGTCTCACGTGTGTACGAGTCAAGTCTAAATAGAGTCTTAAGGATCGGTACAGAGACATCTGTACTAATCCTTGAGAGGCTATGAAGACTGTTAAGAAACTTCTATTTTATTTATTCTCTCTCATCATGCGTAGTTATCATTGTTAGTAATGAGTTGTGCCCGTGTTCTTTTGACAGATGGCAAGAAATAGAGCTACTTTTACTGGTGATAAAGGTGAGGAAGCTCCTGAGACAGTTGTTGAGGCCCCAATTAGAGGTAGGGGAAGGGGCCGAGCTAGAGGTCATGCCCGAGAAGCGACACCAGTTAGAAGGCAGACTAAAGGGGCTTCTCCAGAGCCACAGATAGAGGTTGGTGAAGACCAAGTTATTCCAGAGCCCGCAACTGCACCTTTGCTTCAGGATACCCTGTTGAGGATGATGGGCATGCTTGAGAACCTCACTTGAGGGGTGGCGCAACAGGCACGCAGGGAGTTTCTCAGACAAGAGTGAGAGAACCGGCTTCATGGCAGCATCAGGGTCCAGTTCATTATGATCAGGTAGGTCAACACCTAATGGTTCCTGCACCAGCTATTGGGGCACAAACCACTCCAGAGGCAGTTCTAGCAACCGATGATCAACTTAGGTACGAGAGATTTCAGAAGATGAAACCACCTCAGTTTCAGGGTGGTAGGAGCGAGGACACTCATGAGTTTCTGACCTTGTCCTATGAGATGTTAGAGGCAGTGGGTTTGGTTGATCAGCGTGGTGTCCGTTTTGTTGCACTCCAGCTCCGTGGACCGGCTAGGGAGTAGTGGAGGACTTATGTGAGGTCCTGGCCAATTGGATTCCCTCCAATGGATTGAGGTGTGCTCTCTAGTGCCTTTTGGGATCGCTTCATTCCTTGGAGTGTATGAGAGGAGAGTCGATTGAGGTTTGAGGACTTGAGGCAGGGGGGTATGATTGTCGCTGAGTATGAGGCTCATTTTATTTAGTTATCTCGACATGCCTTAGTTATGATTCTAGATGAGGTGGAGAGAGTTCGTACGTTTGTAAGGGGCTTGAATTTCTCTATTAGATCTTATATATTTAGAGCAGCTCGTGAGGGGGCTTCCTTTTAGTCTATTGTGAGCACCGCTAAGGAGGCAGAGTTGCTGGTTCGAGAGGAGTTTGAGGACCCTAAAAGGGTTTGTACTATGGGTCAATTTTCTGGTACCTCATCCGGAGGTAGAGGTTCGCATAGGAGTGGTGGATCTTTCAGGCGCCATGATCCTGTACATGCATCTATGCCAGTAGCTGAGGGTGGAAAAATGCCTCGAGGGTCTCACAGTTCTACCCATGGTAGCCATAGTAGTTCATTTAGTGGACAACAATCTTCTACACCAAGGTCTTGTTTTGGGTGTGGGGATCCAGACTATCTGATTCGACAGTGTCCCTTTCAGACTCATTCGGGACCTCATCGTACTTACTCAGTAGCTCCAATTAGGGATTTGGCTCCATCGGCTATAAGTTCGGGGCAGGGGTCAGATTGCTAGAGGTGGCAAGACTTCAGATAGTGGTGCTTTTGTTCCATGTGGAAATCGAGGTGTTGCTCAGATTGGGGGTGGCAAAGGAGCTCAGTGTTATGCTTTTCTTGGGAGACCCTAGGCTGAGGCTTCAGATGCAGTTATTACAGGTATTGTTCCAGTTTGTCATTGTCCTGCATCTGTACTATTTGATCCTGGATCTACCTATTCTTATGTGTCTACATACTTTTCATTTGGGTTTGATTTATTATATGATTAGATGTCAATGCCCATGCATATTTCTACACCAATAGGCGAGCCTTTAGTAGTGGATCGGGTGTATCGATCCTACCTTATTTCTCTGGCTAGGTATGATACTTGGGTAGAAATGATTATTCTGGAGATGGTAGACTTTGATGTTATCTTGGGGATGGGTTGACTTTCTCCTTATCATGTTATTCTTGATTGTTATGCAAAAATTGTGACCTTAGCCATGCCCAGTGTACCAAAGATTAAGTTGAAAGGTGATAGTGGTTCTTACCCTAACAAAGTTATCTCATACATCTATGCTCAGAAATTGATTGATAGGGGTTGTTTGTCTTACTTGGATTTTATGCGAGATACTAGTATTGAACCACCTTTCATGGAGTCCATTTTGATAGTTCAAGAGTTTGTCGATGTGTTTCCTGTGGACCTTCCAGGTGTTCCTCCTGATAGGGATATTGACATTCCTATTGATCTAGAGCCGGGCACTAATCCTATCTCCATTTCTCCATATAGAATGACTCCAGTTGAGTTGAAAAAATTGAAAGAGCAACTTCAAGATTTATTGAGCAAAGGGTTTATTCACCCTAGCATGTCACCTTAGGGTGCGCCAGTCTTGTTTGTGAAAAAGAAAGATGGATCTATGAGAATATGTGTTAATTATAAGCAGTTGACCAAGGTGACTGTCAAGAATAAGTACCCTCTTCCCCGTATTAATGACTTGTTTGATCAACTTCAGGGAGCAACTTTGTTCTCTAAGATTGACTTGAGGTCTGGTTATCATCAGTTGAGGATTCGAGCATCGGATATTCCTAAGACAACTTTTCGAACTCGTTATGGCCACTATGAATTTTTGGTGATGTCCTTTGGGTTGACTAATGCCCCTGCAGCGTTCATGGAGTTAATGAACAAGGTATTTCGTCCATACTTAGATTCTTTTGTGATAGTATTCATTGATGATATCTTAGTGTATTCCAAGACTGAGGCTGATCGTGTTCGTCATTTGAGGATAATGCTACAGAGGTTAAGAGAGGAAACATTATATGCAAAATTCTCCAAGTATGAGTTCTGGCTTAATTTAGTGGTATTCTTAGGGCATGTAGTGTCCAAAGAGAGGATTAGAGTGGTCCGGCTAAGATCAAGGTAGTTAGAGATTCGATACGACCTACTTCAGCTACCAAGATTCACAGTTTTGTAGGGTTAGCTGGGTATTATCGGAGGTTTATTAAGGATTTTACTTCCATTGCAGCCCCATTGACCAGGTTAACTCAGAAGAATGTAGCCTTTCATTGGTCCGATGAGTGTGAGATGAGCTTCCAAAAGCTCAAGACTTTGTTGACTTTAACTCCCATTCTGACACTACCTGAGGCATGTGTGGACTTTATGGTGTATTGTGATACTTCAGGAGTTGGCTTAGGTGGTATGTTAATACAAAAAGGGAAAGTGATTGCCTATGCTTCTAGACAATTGAAGGATCATGAGAAAAACTATCATGTCCATGACTTAGAGCTAGCGGCTGTGGTTTTTGTGATTTTGTAGTGGCATCAATATTTATATGGTGTACATTGTGAGGTCTTCACTAATCATAGGAGTCTTTAGTATATATTTAGTCAGAAGCATTTGAACTTGAGACAGCGTAGGTGGATTGAGTTGCTAAAGGACTATGATTGACCATCTGGGGAAGGCTAATGTGGTGGCCGACGCCATGAATAGAAAGACTTCTAGCATGGGGAGTCTAGCCGCCGTTCGAGTTGAGGATCAACCTTTTTCCAGGGATGTTCAACGCCTAGCTAATGGCCTAGTCAGGTTACAACTTTCCGATGAAGACGGTGTACTTGCTTTCATTGAGGCTCGTTCTTCCTTGATGTACCAGATTCGAGAGTGTCAGTTTGAGGATGAGAAATTGTGTCTCATCAGAGACAAAGTGACAAAAGGAGAGACTAAGGAAGCTGTGCTTGATCCTGGTGGTGTTTAGAGGATTGGAGGTCGAATTTTTGTGCCTAAGGTGGGTGACTTGATTAGATTGATATTTGAGGAGGCTCATTGTACTCGTTATTTTATTCATCGAGGAGCAGCAAAGATATATCATGACCTGAGTCAACATTACTGGTGGTGTGGCATGAAGAAGGACATCTCAGATTTTGTGTCCAAGTGTTTAACTTGTCAGAGGTTAAGTGTGAGCACCAACAACCTGGAGATGAGTTTCAGAGGATACCCATTCCTACATGGAACTGGGAACGTATCACCATGGATTTTGTGGTGGGTTTGTTCACTACTGTGGGTGGTTGTAACTCTATTTGGATAGTTATGGATCGATAAACTAAGTCTGCTCATTTTGTTCCTGTCAAGTATACAACAGAGAAGTTAGATGATCTTTACATCAGTCGGATGGTTAGATTGCATGATGTGCCTATTTTTATCATTTCTAGCTGGGGTTCACTCTTAACTTCACATTTTTGGAGGGTCTTGCAGCACAGACTAGGTACTTAACTAGGTATGAGTTCAACCTTTCATCCACAGACAGACAGGCAATCTAAGAGGACGATTCAGGTGTTGAAGGACATTCTTCGAGCGTGCGTGATTGATTTTGGTTCCCGTTGGGACCAACACTTTCCCTTAGCAAGGTTTGCCTATAATAATAGTTATCACTCCAGTATTCAGATGGCTCCATTTGAGGCTTTGTATGGTAGACGATGTAGATCTCGGATTAGTTGGTTTGATTCTGCTGAGAGGACTCATTAGATGCAAACTTTCTTAGAGATGCTATGGAGCAGGTTCGTATGATTCAAGGTAGGTTGTTGATCGCTCAGAGTAGTTAGAAGAGTTATGCAGATAGAAAGGTTCGAGCCCTAGAATTTATGCAAGACGATCACGTTTGGCTTAGAGTGTCATCCATGAAGGGTGTGATGCAGTTTGGGAAGAAGGGAAAGCTTAGCCCTCGATTCATTGGCCCATTTGAGATTTTGGAGCGAGTTGGGGAGGTGGCCTATAGACTAGCCTTGCCACCTAGCTTATCATCTGTGCATCCAATGTTTCATGTCTCCATGCTTCGAAAGTATGTGCCTGATGAATCTCATATACTTTCATTTGATTCAGTGGTGTTGGGTCTAGACTTGTCATTTGAGGAGGAGCCTGTAGCCATTTTGGATAGACAGGTTCGCAAACTTAGAAACAAAGAGATTTCTTCCGTGAAGGTGCAATGGAAGAACAGTCTAGTTAGAGAGGCGACTTGGGAGATGGAGTCTGACATGCGTGCTAAATATCCTCATCTATTTGAAGCTTCAGGTACTTTCTTCTACCTCATGTTCGAGGATGAACATGATTTTTAGTGGTGGATAATGTAATGACCCGTTGTGTCATTTAGATAATTAGTCCTCTCATTTTTACAAAATATCCTTCTCGTAAATTTTAAATGAGTATTTTGGACTATTTGATAACTACGGTTGTTTAACTTATGGGTAAATTTAGACAATTGCATTAATTCGTGAAGCAAAAAGTTAAGTTAGTTAAGTACCACTTTGCCTATATATTAAAAATAAGTTAGCAAGATTAATTACTTTTAATACAAAAATATAAACAAGAAGAAAAGGGTTTTGACTAAAATTAAATTGTATGGAGTAAAGAAACTCAACGAGAATGAGCAGTTCTTCGTTACCAGATAAACGCTCCACATTGTTGATGCTTGAAAATTTTATTTTGAAAAGTGCAACCTTGTCTTGAGTTTATATTTCAAGATTTGTGGGTAAGAAAAGTGAAGGAACTATAGTTCTTTGT
Source organism: Solanum aculeatissimum (assembly GCA_038996855.1). Taxonomy (NCBI): domain Eukaryota; kingdom Viridiplantae; phylum Streptophyta; class Magnoliopsida; order Solanales; family Solanaceae; genus Solanum; species Solanum aculeatissimum. Next base: position 9,247 of record JBCEWC010018192.1, read on the forward strand.
TTTCTTTTACTTTTGTAATCATTACTCTCACTGTTAATATCTCTTTAATACTAAATGGAGTGTCAGAACGTAATGTCAACTTTTTTCATTAATTGTAACCTTGTGCTAATATATGTATTCTCTCCTGTGTCGTCACTCTTCTGCCCAGTGCTTTCAATTCTTCGTTTAGTCGATTACTACGTGCTTCTTCGAATGTATATATGTAATGATCCTCAAGTCATTTTGAAAAATAGATCTTTAAAGGATTTATCTTATAAATTTTTAGTGGGTGTTTTGGACTATTTGATAACTTTGATATTGAGTAAAAGGATAAATTTAGATAACTAATGCAATTAGTGGATTAAAGTGATAATTTAGTTAATACCATAAATTATTTGATGTTGTATAAAATAAATAAATTAAGAGAAAAAAATGGTGGATATTATTTTGTCATATCGTGAACCCTTGTAGCCCTTAGTTTAGACCCTTACGCCGTCGATGAAGATTTATAGAAAAGCTTTCAGGTAAAACTTGTGAATTCTAATCTTTTGCATGCTTATGAATTATTTATTATTGTTGATGATTTTAATTGTATTAGATGTCAATGAAAGAAATTAGTACTATTTCATAAAGGAAATTGTCAAATACATTGAGGAATGTGATATGCTAAGGATAGTAATCATTGGGAATAATGTAGGATATGACAATCCAAACTATTAGATACTTAGTTATTGCATATGCGCTAGTTAATGATTTTCCTTTCCTTGCTCATAGCTGAAACTCAAATTTGTCCAATTATGTGAAACCTGTAGTGAAAAATTTTCGTAATAGATTATAAATGATTTAATTTTGAAAAATTAATATATATAATTGAATTAGATGAATTTTTGGGTCTAGATTAGATATATAGGAATATGGGTGTCTATGGACTCGTTTGCTTATAAATATCATATATTTGATAGATTCAAAGCGTTCAGAGGTATTGAAGAAAGGAAAAAAAAGTGGTGAACTAGCTTGCTTGACTTTGATTCCTTGATTCTTCATTGAGGTAGGTTATGGTTTGTTTTATCTCATAGAGAGTCTCTATTAATAGTCATCTAGTAAAGCTGTGAAATTTTCTATGCATTTAATTATTGTGATTTGATTGACTGATATATTATTGTGATTGGTCTGCAATCCCAAGACCATGAAATTCATAATCTTGAACTTGATCTATCAGAGTGATGCCTTGAATAAAGAAGGCTTGATGGAATATTGATAATAAAGTGAAAAGTAATAATAAAAAATAATGAAGTAATTATATTTGGATTGGGTGTCACATTCCGACATAATATTATGGGATCAGGTGTTACGTTCTGACACAATATCATGGTATCGGGTGTCACGTTCCGACACGATATATATATATATATATATACATATATATATATAGGATCGGGTGCCACGTTACGGCACAATAATAATAAAGGAAAATATATTAAAATAATTTAATATACTTAATTTCAAATAACCTATCACCCAAAAGAAGCATGATGTGGAGGCCTGAGACCTTATGTGTATTATTGATGTTATGGATTGGTGATGTACTTGTTTCTTGTTGTTTCCACATGTTAAGTGTTGTAGTTGATTTTCTGCTATTAATTTATTCATATTGATTTGAGTCGGCCGATGATACCTACTCAGTACATGTTGCCCATACTGATCCCTACTTGTCTTTTTCTTATTTTGCTTTGTGGGGTACAGTGAGTGTTCCAGTGACTTCGACTCGCCCTCAGCTCTAACCAGTCTTCAGCATATCAGATCTAGTGTGAGCTATCCTCCTAGTCCGTTTCAGAATCTTTCAGTCATGGAATAATGTCTTTAGCTTTCGGACATAAGTTATTTTATTCATTTATGTTGATGTTGACATTCTCGGACTTAGTAGTTTAAGATTAGTGTCCTTGATGTGATGACTTTTAGATTTTGGAGATCATTGTGTAACAAACTTAGAGATTTTGGGTTATTTCTTGCGTTATGAACTTAAGCTTTCGACTGTTATCGTATTTTATAAGTTGAACTGCTAATATAGATTGGGATGTATCTGTTGGTTCTCCCACCTAGAAGGGTAAGTGTGGGTGCCATTCACGGCTCATTTTGGGTCATGACAAACTTGGTATCAGAGCTTTAGGTTCATTGATCTCATCACACAAGAACATGTCTAGTAGAGTCTTGCGGAACGGTACGAGGATGCCTTTACTTTTCTTCGAGAGGCTATATGACCTTAGGAAAATTCCCTTTCTTGTTCCTTCCGTGCTATTACTTGAATCCAATTGGTATCTGGGTGATACGAATTGGTATCTGATTTTTATCATTCTATTTCACAGGATCGTTAGAACTAGAGCCACAGTAGTGCCTGAGCCAGTCGTTGGGGTCGTAGGCCGAGGAAAAGAAGTGATGAGAGGCCGTGGGAGAAAGCCCATCAGAGGTAGAGGCCAAGCAGTTGGTCCAACCCAGGAAAGAGCAGCGACCTCTCCACCAGCTGATGAGGTAGTTAGGGAGGATGTTGAGGTGGTGGATGAGCAGGCTCATGATGAGGAAGCACCACCCCAACCTACTCTAGAGATGATCCACCAGGTTTTCGCCTACCTCAATGGGTTATCCGATCAGTGCGAAGCACCCCCAGCACCTCAGGTTCAGGGATTACCATATGCAGCTGATGCTGCCCCTCGTATGGATGCATCCTTGGAGACATATATGTTTCCCCGATTGACCACAGGGCCTATAATGACTAGTGACCAACATGATCTCTTTGTTAAGTTCTTGAAGTTGAAACCCCCGGTCTTCAAAGGTACTGAATCTGAGGATGCTTATGATTTTCTTGTTGA